>JAADVB010000021.1:0-125422 GCA_023334545.1 Salisapilia sapeloensis | reverse complement strand
GCGATAGGCATTATTCAGCTTCTCCTTGACAACGATGCCGATGCTACCGTAGTGAACGAAAATCACCAAACAGCTTTGGACTTGGCTGCTAGCGGAGGGTTGTTGGAATCAGTAAAGCTGCTCGTGGAAAATGGAGTGAATCTCCATATCTCTAATGAGCACAATTATTAACGACTTATTTACGCGACTAAAGGTCCGTATGGCGATTCTAGTGAATAAAACTGCGTTGTACCTACTAGCCCATGGCTCTTCCATCAACCCTCAGAATGATGCTGGTCAAACGCTATTGCGTAATGCAATTAACAACCATTTTCAGCTATTATCTAATGCGCTTTTAAAGCAAGGCGCGGATCCTTACACAGTGTATGATCATCCTATAAGAGGGTCGAAAGATGAATGCGCAGGCGTATCTGGCTTCGAGCCAAATAAACTTTTGGATCCGTTCACAGGCTTCACGAAAGCGATTAAAAGTAGCGACCACGAAATTGTGCAAGGCTTCTTACGTCAATCGATCGTTCGAAGCTCAGTGGAGGATATGAAATTGAGGCATGAAGACGTCAAAGATGTAAAGGAGGCTTTAACAAAGTCGGATTGGATATGCAAATCGTCCTCCGTTCTGGACGATTACAGGCTTGAGATGCTATAATTTGCATTTACAACAGAGAATGCTGCAAAGAGAGATATGGTTTTCAATTGGATCGACAAGAAAAAAAGAATGGATAAAAAGAGCACAATTTTTGGATGGGTCGACGTTGATGCAGCGTCCCATAGTCTTCCAACACTTGGCTGCTCTGGAACGCATGATCTGCTATGAGCTAGATCCGTACAAAAGTTTCAACGCCAACCAGTTGGTGTCGAAAGCAGCAGAAAGTGAAGTGCTGAAGGATAAATCTCGAGATAAGATCATGGAGATCATGAAGCGCTAGTACGCGAAGTGTGCTCAGAAGCTAGTTGGTCTTACAGGTGTATCTGTACCAGAGCAGTCAAAGCTGATCGAGTCGACGCTGTTCTTTTCCACCTCGGTTATCGATACCGTTCTCATCTTGACTTTCGCGATAGAGCACTTACAGTCGAAAGACATAAAGTCACTGGTACAAGAAGGCTTAGACGTGGCGATACATCGATACTTGGTCTAGTTTGATATTGATCGGGAGCTGTTCATTGACATGATGTCGGAATAAAGAGAGTGAGGTATTATCTCTAAAAGACAAAAAAACAACTATATTGTGGAAGCATCAACTTCCAATGCAGGAAGTGCTGCGTGGGCACGACGCATGAGAAATACTCTTCAAAAGTTTGAGGAGCGCTTAGTAGGCACCGAGAGAGGGCTAAAATTACTTCAGAACAACTTTGACGCTCTCGTGACAGCTTTAAGAGAGAAGAAGAAGCGAAAACTCGCGAAAGATAATATTCGGCTGGCGATCTCCCTTATTTGTGCGTCTCTCGCCCTCGTTGGAGGAATTGTAATCAAGGAAGGGGTGAAGCGTGTGCCGGAAAACGGCTTTATCTCTCCTGATGACTTTATGATGGAAATGAAAAAAGCAAAAAACACGCTAACTACACAAAATGGCGAGGAATCAACTACATACGACGATATTGAAACTTCTATGTCTAATGGGAATGCTTTTATTCGTCAGTCAAACACAGGAAATATAAAGTAAAATGGCATGAAAAGCAGCATAAGAACGAACCGACCGAGCATGTGGACTGCTGTCAAGATGATTCTAAACCAGCAAAAACAGATAAGAGAAAGAAATGCCCAAGACAGACCGACCAATCAAAAGAGCTTGGGATCAACTGCGGTTACTACAAAGCCTTCGTTCGTAGAACTATGCGAGGTTACCAAGACGCTTTTCCGGGCGCATCCACAATGCTGTGTACATCAGTGAAGGAGACAAAGGACAATCTGTTGAATTGGCGACAACAATTTTAGACGAAGGCTTCAGCATAAACGATAGCATGACGCTTCGAGTGCGTGAAGATCGTTTGTCAGGAGCGTGGGAAGATAAAGAATGCTCAGTCGTGATGCTTGCCTCCTGCATGGGATACGTCGAGATAGTTAAGTGGATCTTCATGTAGAGTGACTTGCAGAAAACGGAATCTACTTTCAGAGCTCGATGTCGTACTCAGAACATTGCAGACGCATGTGCAGCATGAAAAGCTTGACATGAGTTTGACGGCGCAAGAATGAAAAATAAAACTGAATTAAAAAATTTCTGTTTCCAATGAAGATCTGCTAGGTTTCGTGAATCTTGTGCTAGAGTACTTGCTATCAGCAAAGCAATATCTCTTCTGTCATCTCATTCTCTTCTAAACCTTTCCTTTAACCATGACACCTTCTAGTTTAAGTGAAAGTGAGAGTTCTTTGCTGGAAAGACTCATACGGATTGATATCTTAATGATACAGAAACGTAAGCAGATTTGCTTCTAATGTTCCAGTTGAATTTCAAATACGTCGATCTTGTCACTACGGAAGCTTGGATCCAGCAGCTCGGATGGAAATAGCCTCCTTGACATACCATATTTCTGAAGTTGATCGTACAAGACACCATCCGATACTTTACTGCGGTGTTGGTGCGACATCAGGATACGAGCAGTAGCTTTGGAGTGCTTCAGCAGCATGTACATGGTTTGGACGAGCGGCGGAATGAGCTCCTCTACCCACACGACATCTGCAGCCAGGACAAAGTCGATGTCTCCTATGTCTTCAGGAGGATTGAACCAGTCCAGCTCTTGGATGAGCACTTTGGAGTCCACGCCACAGGCTTCCTCCATCGTCCTCCTCGCATTCTTGGAAAGATTTGGAAGCGTGTACGCTAAATCTGTCAATACGACTTCAGAAGCGCCTAACAAGGCAGCTGAGAGTCCAGCTAAACCCGTTCCAGCACCAAGCTCCACGATTCTTGACCCAGTGACGTCCACATGCTTCTCCAAGTACTTGGCCAGGACAGCAGCACCGTCCCACGTCGTCAGTCCAGTGCCCTGGCCGGAGTTTCCAATTTCTCCTAGAAAAATTCTGTGACTTCCAATATGAAACTCACCAGTACTGGTGTCGAACAGTCGAGCTGGTAGAGCGAGATGCTCATCCTGTTCCTTTTCTTCAAGGATCACATTCAATCGGGTACGTCCAGTCACTTCTTCCGCCGAATGTAGTTGTGTGAATCGGCCCTCGAGCGACCGGAATATCTCTAGGTCCTGTATAACTGCTGGTTGCTGCAATTGTTGACGCAAGTGCTCTTCCAATGCTACATCTAGCTCCTGAAGACTCGATGGCTTGGGAATACGCAGAACACTGGATCGAATAGGCGCATTCTGAACTTCTACAACAACTTTAATAGTGTTTATAGAGGTTCCATCGCCTGTAGATGTCGCCATGAAGACGCTCGAGACGCACACAAGGCCGACGAGCAAGAGATTAGCGACTTTGGTCATCAATTGATGTTTTCACAAACTGCCACTGAACACACAATTGGTACTAAAACCAACGAATCCTGTCAGCACACTCATTCCGATCAGTAAATGCTCTTCTGGGACCACAGAGCCATCAATATCAGAATATAACTCACCGGCATATAAACTCAAGATCATAGGACATCTAATTCACAACTGAAATGGCCTCGACTACAGCTACGATAGGATCTAAAGACGGCGAAGTGTTTAAAGTACACGTATCGAAGGACTATATGAAGTTTAATGCAGCCCATTTCATCGCGTACAAAGGATTCCGAGAGAAACTGCATGGCCACAACTACCGCGTGGGTGTTACGCTTACAGGGAGAGTTGGCCACGACGGATATGTCGTCGATTTTGGTGAAATCAAGCGCATTTCGAAATCGATCTGTCGAGAAATGAACGAGTCCTTCCTCGTTCCCATGAAGAGCCAAGCACTTGAGGTTCTCATACATCGAACTTCTTACTACTGTACCATTCTGTAACAAACTTGTCTGATGCACAGATCAGTATCAACGATGACAACGTGCGTATCGAGACTGAAGACAAAGCTTCTTTCAGGTAGGACTCTCACAGCGTGACATGTATGCATATACGCTAGCTCCAGAAACTGAACTCGCGTCACATAGCTTCCCAAAATCAGATTGCTCGCTATTACCTATCACGCACTCGTCTGCCGAAAACCTCGCCGTTTACTTTGTAACATTGTTAGCTTACTGCACCACATCAACTAGCTGACAAAACGTATGTGTGTCTAGAGCAACCGACTCGTCGAAGCTTTTACATTGGAAGCTCTAGAACGCCGCGGTGTCATTAAGGTCGAAGTAAGCATCTCCGAAGCAGCTCAGCAAATGGCCAGCTATGAACGCACACTAAATGCTTAAATAAAAAGGCCAACACGCGATTGTTTCCCAGCTCTATGCACACATACTTTTTCTTATGTGGTCTACTCAAAAGGTACCTATCGTGGACAAGGAAGACACAACGTAGTGAATTTGGTCACTGCACATCCCTTAGATCTATATTTATATGATAATTACTACACTAAAAATTTAGGATCCTATCTTTTGGACAAATTCATGAAGAGATCACTTCTAATGCCAATAGCAACAGCGCTCCTTTATTAAATATACAAAGCTCGCCATAGTACTTCAACAGAAAAAGTTACCAACAAGAACATATGTTTATAAAGTATAGCACTTAAATTTTTTACGTTACGAATGCTAAGAAACCTCAATTTTTTACTACAATAAAAGGACTTCGCGTAGATTTCTGGTTATCACTGTAAGTACTAAAATGTTCTGTCTATTTAAGAATAAATTTAAAAATCTTAAATTACAATGTGTTTGACTTAATCATATTTAGACGGTCAAAAATTCTAAAATATAAAAATTAATTTTCTAAATACGTCTTTTAAACATACAAATACACAAAATTTATATGATTTTCATGTGCTAATTGTATAAAATCAGAATGTTAAAAAAACAAATCAAAATAAAATTTTATTGAAACTCAACTTTCTTATGTTGTATAAAGCAAATTTTAAAGGTTTTATGATCTCTAAACAATCATGAAGCGTACTCTATAGCATAAAGAAAACATCAACAAGATAATAAAATTTTGATATAAAATACTGATAAAAAATATGCAGTCAATTTTCTTACAAAACTGTAAAAAATTATTTAATATAGATTAATTGCATGTACTTTTTTTGCGATTATGTACTATAAAAGGTTTAAAATAAATGTTGTTGTTTACATGTGTAGAACTTAACATTTACAAACCATATAAAACTTTTGCAAAGAAGTTTAGTCAGTTTATTTTGAAACGAATTTTACAAAAGATTTTTGTTTTTATAATTGCAACATAAATACAAGTCAACATATCATAAACAACTTAAAGGAAAATAATTAAATAAAAGAGCATCGAACATGAAAAACCTCATGGTTAAAGCATTCTTAAAAAATGCAGACTATAATATAAAACTGTAACTTGTATAACGTTTTCAACAAATATTTTTGTAAAGTTTACAAGAACAAAATCAATACTTTTTAAATGTTATAAATGCTTATAGGCACACAGAAAATAAAAATAATGCTGCAGAAAATACAAAAGACTTGATAGAATAAAATTTTTTAAAACAAATAAAATTGAACAAATAATTAAAAAAGGAAATACTACAATTAAACTCTATAAGACTATATACTGAAAAAAATTTTACTTCGTAAAATTGCAAATTATATTCTATAAGTTTATAAAACATGCATAAAATAAATCTTGCTTTAATGATTTAGCAAAACCAGATTTAACAAAAAAATATAACAACGGGCATTGCTGCAAATTTAACTAACTATTTTATAGAAGCATACGAGTTAATAAAGCGTAAAAAACGCTAAATATATGGCATGCAAGATTAAATATCGTCTAGCAAATTTGTAAATAATTTAAACTTGCTTACTTGTAGCTTATGTATAAGATGTAATGTTTTGTATTGCTTCTTATATTGATAACAGACATTTTGTTTGCGAAAAGCATTATATTTTTAACATGTTTGTTTTATTTGCATACTACATGGTTTTACATGATACGTGGCGTAAATGACACCAAGTTACAATGTCGAAATAATATAATGTTTTTAAATAGATATCAAATGCTTTTGAAACAAAAAATAAAAGTCATTAGTTTTTTATATAATGCACTAAATAATAACTTAAGGCAGCGTATTATGAAAACTATTTGCTACTTATAAATAAAAAAAACATGTACATATGTAGCATTATATTACTATTTTAATGCGCTTTAACGACGATTCAATATATTTGTTTTGTTATACACAGAACACTGTAAAACAAGCACTATTTTACCTAGCTCTATATTCGATTTTTTGTAAAATTTTAGGATTTAATAGAACATTTTTTGTTTATTCACGTTTTTATTTTTCTAAATACTATTAATGTTTTGTTGTATAAGGCTCTAAGTTGTTTCAGCATTGAACTGCTAGTAATTTTTTTTGCTGTAATAAATTAATTGCTTTATGTTAAACAAATTAAATGACAAATAATGCTGAAGTTGTTGATTTGTAAATAGTAAGTATCATTAAACAAAAAGTAGTTTTATCAAATACTTTGATAGAAAACAGTCTGTAGGTATTATTAAATTGTTTATGTTTTTTTAATAGATAATAAAAGTGTTATGAAAGCTGATGCGCGATATAAACTTTGATGTTTCCGACAACATATTATTTTGTACATTTGTTTTATAGATCATCATGGAGTGGTACGTGACTAACAAGTATTTGTGTGTTCAAATTGTTTTGTTTAAAAACATATAGATATGCTATTTGTCTATCTGAAAGCAGATCTTCAATGGGAACTACATAGTTTTATATTTTGATGCTTAGCTTTTTTTTGAAAAGTGACGAGTATATTTTCATTAAATGATACTTTGCTTAACGCAACTAAAAGTATACAACAGTTTGTATTTTTACAAGCAATAGTAATGAACGCTTTACGTAATGTCTACTGTACAATGCGTTTGTAAATTGACTATTTTGTTTTGTTTTATGCATAAACCTGTTTTACAAACGAGACGTTATAAATAGCATAACGCCATCAAATATTGCTTTTAAAGTGTTTTAGTTTTGTTTTTGCATTAATATTTCATTTTTTAAAGCCAGCTTCAATCGTTTTTAAGAAGACAAAATTATTTTTTTCAAATGAAATTTTCTTTGTTGCTTAAAGAAAATCACTACGCAATGCGTTTGTTTGTTATTAGCTACGGATTTTCTTATCTTTTCTACACAGTTTGCTATTTGTAGCCATGATATTTTTGTTTTAGAATATGTTTTTGCCGTTGTTAGTCGCATTATTTAAAAATTTTTCGTAGTAGCTAATCTATTTTCAAGGTATTCAATTATGCTGGAGTTTGCCGAGTAATGTCTATTATTATGTGATCTTGTAAGCCGCACACCAAGTTAACCATTAGTCTTCAACAACGTAGAATGATTTTATCGTCTTTAATTTGAGAATTATAAGATCAGCCGACGGTCTTTGGTGTTTACCGTAAACACTAAAGCTGCTTAAGTTTCAATAGAATAGTAGCCAGATTTTTGATGGACTCCAACTGCAATATTTTACTAGTATACAAACCCACCACTGCCAATCTGTACGTCGTCTAACTCAAATGTCACTTTTCAACGCTCAAGCTACTCGTGAGCCAATTTCCAGCAAGATATTTCTGTAAAATCTCATGCTGTAATCCTTTCCAGCTTTATAACGGCCGATATTGGATAGTGGCTAAAATCAACTGGCCACAGACTGGCGCTTGATCTTACTTTAAGACACGCAGAAACCGCTTTTCGACACAGCAGGGAAGATAGGCAAACACATTCAGTAGTGTTTATGACGGACTTTAGGAATAGTAACTCGACCTGAGTGCACCTCACTATTCATTAAGTCATTCAGGACGAATTCTGGCGTGCAGATTGAGCCATCCTCCCGGCGTTCGTATGTCAACAGCAGAACAACCAGATCAACACGATTTACGAATGGAACGAAGCAGTTACTACGACTCATGCCTGAACTTCACTGTTCAGCCAACTCAGCATTATAGGCCGAAGTCCTCGACTGAATGCACGTGATCCTCTTGTTGCAGGATGCTACAGATAAATCGTGCAAGTCGTAGGGATGCTCTATCTTGTAGCTACTAAATCAACACGGTATCCAAAATAGCGGATTTTTCTATGTTCATATCTCCGCCCTAGGTGGGAGGTTCCTTTCAAGAGGGCCCCAAACGTAGACATACATGAAATCTGTTTGTCAATAAGTACTTATGTCCTAAATGTCCTTGAAGTAAAGCTTTTCTATGTTCATGAAGGCTCAGCCATTAGTGAGAGTGGCATTGTCGTATAATCATAGAGTTCGATTGCTATTTGGTGAGCTGCGTTGCAATTGTGAACGAATGCAGCTTACTTTCTTATGATAAAGATAAACGAATGAAACAACCAATTCCTTTGATTTTTTGTGCTTCCAATGGCTTATGTAATCGTTTGCTACTACAATTGTGTCAACGTCAACCAAAACTAAAATCTACGAGCGCATCTTTCGAATGACATAAGCCACCGCGACGACGGCCGAGACTGCAGTGACGGACTTGCCAGTGCTAATTCCAGTGTCTCTGTGGTCTTTTTCGTCGGACGAGTGCGTAAGAGACTCGTTCCTAGAACGACTGCGCAGAAGCAGTTGATGAACATACCGCTGGAATGGGGCATGGTTCGTTCGGACTAGCCACTGGCAAATACGAAGCACTAGCGCTGCAGTTGCTATCGATCCCAGCGTCGAGACGCTGATGAAGCGGAGAGTAGATGCCAACGCCTGACGACTAGATCGGGATGAGTAGAGCTACAATTCAAAGCTTTAGTTCCAAGAAGTCTCCTGCTATCAAACATGGAGTGTGTACCTGCAGCGCAAGTAGAGCACTGGAGAAGGCTGCCGTTCGGTCTAAATTCGAAGACGATGGGAATTGCACTAGCTGTCTGCATCCACTGCACACATGACGTGTTAGTCCGTTTACAAACATAAGTATAAAAACCAAGCGTACGTCCACAGTCGCTTGGACACGATATCGGTCAGAACCCTTTCTCTGCTTTGGGCGATCAAGTCCTGCTGCCTCTTTGTTTCCACCCGGTGGAAGTCAAAACCGGACGACGTTCGCTCTAGCTGCTCCTCGGACGATGAAGACGTGGTATCCGTCTCCACTTCCTTTGCAGTCTCCATCTCCAGCGCCAACGGTTTGGGCGGTGACGATGGCAGCAGCACATTCTGTACGGGAGCCGGCAGAAGCGTCACGAGACCAGGCTTTGTCATCATGGCTTGGGTCTCGGATGGCATCTTCTCTAGCAGCTGGACCTGTTCGGACCGAGAGAGTGGCAAAAGGAAGGGCACGATCTGCTGGAACTTTTCAAAGTACTGAGGGCCAGAAAGCCACTCCAGTAGGCTGGTTTCCATCAATAGTTCTCTGGCAGAAGCAGGGAGGAAGGTGATCAAGCCATCCGAGTTAGAGTGGTTCATGTACCATCGCCAGACCGGAACGGTCCAGGCGTACATGAGTCCCATGCCGCCGTAGAAGAGAGAGATAATGGCGAGCATGACTCGTCGAGACAAAAAGTCTGTCAGGATGACCGTGACGGAGAAAGAGACCACGAGGCAGCTGGCGAGGCGAAGAATAAGCAGCGACGTGTCGACGTGCGTATCTGTTCTCGAGTACGCGACGTTAAACGCCAATAGCCAAAAGGTGGGGAGTGAGATGGCCGAGAAGACGACAAGATGGTCTACTACGAACGAGTTGTATTGCGTCCAGTCGAGAGCATCGATCCAAGGCAGGTATCGCTCGTAGAGATGCAGTTCGTCTTCGAGCAGAGGAGATAGAAAGTAAAGTCCACAGCCAATAAGCAGACCGATGGATCCAGTAGCCAGAAGCTGAACACTCCATTCGTGTCCGTAGGTCTCTCGGAGTATCGTGTCCAGCACTCGATGCAGGACGTGCATCGGCCGCCGAGCGTCCTGTGTCTCCATCGTGATGCTGTCGTAGTGCCAGTTTACTCGACCAGGGACAGAGTCTCCTAAATATATCGAGACAGCGGACACGAAGACAGGACACGACCTCATTGATCGGAAGGAAGCATGGGCAAGCATGATTTTCTATCGCCTAAAGCCATCAGCAACCGCATGAAGGTATTCCTTTTGTACTATGTAGAAGAAACTCAAGTCTCTGATGGACGAAATGCAGGCAAAAGGGCTGCAGAAGCTCCGGTGGTTTTGCCAGGTCTGTCAGAAGCAGTGTCGAGACGAGAACGGATTCAAGTGCCATACGCAGTCGGAGAGCCACCAGCGGCAGATGATGGTCGTGGCAGACAACCCAGACAAGTTCATCGGAGGCTATAGTGAGATGGTACTGCTGTGTCTACTTTTTGTGTCTGGATGGAGTTGATGACATATTCTAGTTCGAAGCAGCTTTCTTGGACAACCTTCGGAGGCGGCACGGGACGAAGCGGATGAAGGCGACGGTCGTGTACAATGAGTACATCGCCGACAAGTCTCATGTGCATATGAACGCGACGCAGTGGACGACACTCACGTCCTTTGTCCAGTACCTCGGCCGAATGGGCAAGTGCGTCGTGGATGAGACGGAGAAGGGCTGGTTCATCCAGTACATTGACCGAGATCCAAAGACCATCGCTCGGCAGAAGGAGCTGGAAGAAAAGCGCAAGTCCGATTTGGATCATGAAGAGCGCAACCGCAAGTTCCTCCAACGACAGCTCAAGGAGGCAAGAGCCAAGGAAGTAGACGGACAAGAGGAGCGACCTGTGAAGAAGCCAAAGGTGGAGCCAGTGGACGGAAAGATTACGCTGTCTCTAGCTCCAAAGAGCAAGAAGAAGTCGAGTGCCGCGGAGACTCCGGCAGATGCAGCCAGTGTCTTCTCTAGAACAGCCAATTTCACTGATGAGCGTCGTGACATCGGAAGTAGTACGAAACGAAGCGCAGTGGATACGATTATGGAAGAGGAGGAACGACTGAAGGAGCGAAAGAGGAAACGAGAGGAGGAGAAGCGACAAGAGAACTGGGTAACCAGCGGGATCGTCGTTAAGGTCATGAACAAAACCGTCGGCGGAGGAGCCTACTACAAGAAGAAGGGGGCGATCGTCAAGGTGAAAAACAAGTTCGCAGCGACAGTCAAGCTGAACGACTCTGGCGACATGCTGGAAGTGGACCAGGACGACCTAGAGACGGTCATCCCACAACAGGGTCGATTAGTGAAGATCGTCAACGGGGTAGGTCGAGGGAGCACCGCCACTCTTCTGTCCATCAACGTCGACGACTTTAACGCTCGCGTGCGGATCGAGTCTGGCCATCGAAGGTAGGACCGTCTGTCTGTACATACTATTATACGTAGCTCATGAATGGCATAGGGGAGAGACACTGGACAAGGTCGAGTATGAAGATATTAGCAAAGTAGCAGAAGAGCAGACGTAACGTATCCAATACAAGAGCTATTCAGTAATCTCCAGTCTTTAGGTTAGCAGCATCGACATGGACATGGAGCTTCTAGACGGCGGAGGAGGCGCAGGCGTCTCTTTCTCCATGTCCTCGTCCTGAGCCTCTTCTTCTTCTGCACTCTGCTCCTCCTGTTCCTGCAGGATGTCGTCCTCGTCTAAAGTGGCCTTGAGGTTTTCGATCGTCCGCATGAGCAAAGCTGCCTGCTTCTGCCTCTGCTCCATCTGCCTGTCGACGAGGTCCTGTCGGCTCCTGGCTTCCTCCATCTTCCGTTCTTCCGCTGCCATCTCCTCTGCCATCTCTTTTCTCGAAGGTAACCTGTTGACGACTCTTGCGATAGACTCGTACTCTTCCTTGTAGGCGCGCATGACCTTTTCCTGACGCAGCGTCTGCTTGAGCTCTTCGATCTCTTTACTCACGCTTTCTACAGACTTGTCTGCTGGAATTAGTATTGATAGACAGAGTACGTGCTGAACGGAGTATACCAATGTCGGCGTGGAGGGCGGTGTAGTTGTCGAGCTCCTTGTGGCATGTGTGGCGCAGCACACTCGTCCTGCTGGCATCGAACTCTAGCTGTTCTAGCTCCCACAAGACAGCATCCAGCTCAATTTTTCTATTAGAGTAGCGTTTACTCGGAGGTGTCTATCAATAGGAATAGAGGCATGGTACCGAGCGGTTGGATCCGTGGCTGCCTTGTCATCTACGAGTGCCAATAGTCCCTCTGCGAACTTCTTGATGCCAGTTTTCCCGAGGGCACTGGACCTCGTGAGGAGTCTCTTCCTGAAGATGGTGTCTAGAGAGCAGAGGAGATGTCAGTAGGCGCAGCTAGAGAGAGCGAGAGAGTGGAGGAGGTACCGTCGTCTGCCATTCCGGTCTCGTGTCGATTTTTGAAGTTGAGTAGGTGGAGTAATATAGTGAGACGCGTGCAGCTGTCGGAGTGGAACGCCAGAAATACCGTCGACCGGGATGATGGAGTCGGAGGATGCTGCGACGAGTGAGAGCAAACCGCTCGTAATTTTTATACTTGATAGGTACACAGGGTCTAGTCTTAGTAACTATGCGTAGCTGGACGAAGGAAGTGTCGGTATCACGATGCCGGATGAGTCGGAGGAGGAGAAGCTGCAGCTCAAGATCAAGACGCTGAGCGAGAAACCGATCACGGTCGACATGCTCCCGTCGGCCACGATCGGAGAGCTCAAGGAAGAGATTAAGCACAAGGCGGATGCCGAGAACAAGTTCCTTCGTCTCATTCATCGCGTAGATCCCTCTTACATTTCGCGCCGGATCAGATGGGAACTGACGCTTGTCTAGGGAAAAATGCTTTCGGACGACCGAGCCACGCTGGAAGAGTGTAAGATCAAGACGGACGACTTCCTACACTGCGCCATGAGCTCTGCACCGCCAAAGTCCATGGTCAATCAGGTATGTTGGCGTATGCTGAACCCAGCGACATCTGCTTAGATTGCTACCTAGATGAACAGCGAGTCACCTGCGAGTCCTCACGGTAGTCCAGGCAGTCAGGAGAGGAGTGACGAAGGGTCCGAAGGAGGTAACCAGCGTCGTGGGTTCGACCGACTACGAGATCGCCTATCGAGAGAGGAAGTGCAGGCGCTGCGTCTGTACTTTTACCCGCAGTTGTCTGCCTTTATCAGCCAGGCAGAGCACGTGCCTGGCGAGTCAAGTGAAGATCGAATCTACCGTCTCGAGGAAGAGTGGATGGAGTCACAGGGTCCTCAGTCCGAATTCGGTACGTCTATGGGATCAAAAGGAGGAAGGACGTGGTCTAATTCTGAGTTTCAGCACTGAACGTACAACCTTCGTCTCGAGTGAATCTGGATAGACAGCTCGACATGACAGGCGTGAACAACTCGATCCTGTCGGCCGACAACGAAGGCACCGGCACCGAGTTCCTCTGGGGCTTTCTCATGGGTCTTTTACTCGGCGTCTTTATGCTGCTCATGGTACTCGTAGATGCTTTGTATCTTTCTAGACAGACTCTAATGAACCTACGTAGCTCTTGGATCGGTCCGTTCCTCGGAAACAAAAGATCGGGCTTTTGCTTGGCGTCAGCATGAACTTCTTCCTGAGTGTCGTCCCTAAGGCCGTGTCGGACCAGTGACACATCTAGTCTTGACCGACACTTGTCTAGCTTTTTCCTATTTCCTCATGCTTTGCTTCTCGAGTAGGCTATTGCGTAGTATAATTACTCCAACTCTGCTTTTATTGCTTTCATCTACTGGTCTTTCTTTTGTATCACGCGGATTGGAAATGGGAAGGTGGAGGCCTAAGGGTCGGCATGACTCTTTAGAGTGCCACTCCAAGTAGACAAATGCCTCCTACGGCCTACTATCACCCAGCAGGCCCTATCGACAGTCTAAAGCTACGAGTGACGCTCGTCAAGGTAGAGCTTTATTAAATCACGTTTGGACTTGTCTTTACTTGAGTAATAGGCTGGCTCTCATCTTCAGCAAAAGCCACAAGAAACAAAACACGGCTCGGTTGGTACTTGTTGGCAACAGGCGTTCCAATGGCAACAAAAGGTGGACACCAGCGGAACCTCCGACGTTGAGCTCTTTTCGTACACGGATGATGAAAACCCCCTGCTTCCTCCAGTAAGTTTCCATACGCAGTGATTTCTTTAGTCGGTACCGACATCAAAGTTTCTACCGTAGCGGCGTCTTCTATTCTCGGAGGAACAGGAAGATCGTAGTCATGTCAGTTGGATGGAGAGTAGTCATCCGCCTTCACTGCCTGTAGAGCAACCAACGACAAAGCAGTTGAATATGATGACAGTATGGCAAAGAGGACGTCGAGAGACAAAGGTGCGTGAAATGCACATCATGGCCAAAATCCAGGGACATATTGTCTTGCTTGTTTCTCTGCGCTACTGGCCTGAAAGCGGATTGCTACGGATCAGTCCAGAACTGTCACCTTTTGATAATGAAGGGCATCAGACACTTTGTTTCCATCGCATACAGTCGGATGCATACCAAGAGGGTGGCCCGGAAGGAACCTATGAGGTGGCAGTGGAGGAGCTAAAGACTAGTCTTCTACCTATGAAGGTAAAAGCTAAAGGAGAGAAGGGTGAGTGGAGGAAGAAACTTGCAGACATTGCTCGTGGGAGCTCAAAGACGAAGAAAACGATTGAGCATGGAGATCGTATCGTCACGACATTAGCAGTCGAAGTAGTCCGCCTCGTTAGTATACAAAACAGGTCAAAGGTATGGGTGGATGTAGAGCTCATTCCCGTATCGGGCATTGAGGTGAAACCCCCCGTTAAGTCAACTACGCACGTATCACAGAGTCGATCGTACGGAAGCTATGAAGTCGCTTTCGGTTTCCTTATGACATTTAACTACATTCTGGACAATGTGAAGTGTATGGAGCGCCCAAGGCTTCGATTGCAAGTATATTCGATAGACAAGTGGGGTCGTATCACGTTGAAAGGACATGCAGATCATCGACTACCTGCAAGCTCGACATCAGAAGAGATTCAGGTTCCGCTTGTCAAGTCAATTGGCACAATAGAGGAGGAAATGGAGAACTATTACCTCGGAATGGATAGGAATTGCACTTTCCATTCATGCGTCGACTGCAATCGTGTCGGTTTGCTTTCCAGATCCACTGGGGCATACCTCATACTCCGGTTAAATCAGCTAGAGCAAACGCAATTGGCCTCGGATACAGCCAATTCAGAAGAGGTAGCAAATCGCATGCGCCACCGACACGTTCATCGACGTAGTGTGGAGGAAATCGTGAAAGCAGTTCGTCAAAATGCCGCAGCTCGATCGATTCCAAGTTGAAGTTGTTTCCGCCTCTTGGAGATCCTTTGGAGCTATCGAAATTCGACAGAACGCAATGGCGATGAATGTGGCGAGGAGGTCGTTTACGACAGCCTACGAGAAGAGTAAGCACCAGATACTGGTGATTGGTGGCGGTGGATACGTTGGAAGCAACGTGCTCCAATACGGTGTCCACAAAGGTATCCGTATGCGCAGTCTGAACCGATCTGGCAAGCCGAATTGGAACGACATCGACTGGATCAACCGTGTGGACTGGCACAAGGGCGATGTGTTCAATCCAGAAGTGCTGAAAGAAGCGCTGGAAGGCACAACGGCAGTAGGTACGTTTCTCGTATTCATAGAGTAGGTGTAGATACTGATAAGAATGCAAAGTATCCACGGTCGGAGCGTTTGGCAGCAATGAATTCATGCAGCAAGTGTGTGGAGACGCTACCATCGCTGCGGTGGAAGCTGCAAAGGAAAGTGGCGTCGAGCGATTCGTCTTTGTGTCAAATTCTGGCGTTGGGAACTATCGGATGCCGTCCTGGGCGCCCATGTACGGCTACTACAATGGCAAGGATCGTGCCGAGCAGTCCGTCTTTAAAAAGTATCCTTTGGCTAGTACGTTGTCCAAGCACGACATCTCACTCTCTCAAATAGTTTCCCAGAGACTGGCGTGGCTGTCCGGCCTGGCTTCATTTACGGCTGGCGTCGCTTGAACACGATGAGCATCCCTCTGCATTTCATCGGGACCCCCATGTCGCTCCTCGCTCGAGGCAACAATCCCGTCTCGACCGTCGTCTCCAAGTTACCATTCGTCGGCGAAGAGCTCCACTCGGCCGTGCCGGTGGAGGTAGTCGCCAAGTCTGCGATTCTAAGTGCAATGGGCTCTCCTGCGAGCAACATCCTGGACAGTACGGCCATGATGGAGCTCGCTGCGTCGCACCACGAGACGAAATAAATTGGTTGGCACCTCTTCAAGCTCCTTGGTCTTTCGTTTGCAGATTAGTAATTCCACATAAATTCCAAATCGACATGGCGAGTCCTTCCGATGCGCTCCGGACGCTCGTCACGGCCGCTCTAGGCGGACATGGGGACAGCACAGACTTTTCCAATCTAGAGAGACAAAGGTGGGATGGGATGGATGTGCACGAGATCCAGGATGTGGCGCTCCTCATCGCCACGACGAATGTGGATGCCATGAAGATCGTACGTCTCCAGCGTACGCTGCTGACGGACCAACGTTTCGACTGCACTGGCGTCTTCCGACTCGTACGATCCATCTTCCACGCGCTCAAGAAAGCAAAAAAGTGGGAGACGCTGGCGAGAGCGTCCGAGGAGCTCTTGGAACCTGTCTACGAGAAGCTACGGCCTGGAGACGAGAACGAAGAGCTCGCTATGCGATTCTACACCGAGATCCTACTAGGCTACCAGCACTCTTCTAGCCTGTACACCAAGGCCGTGCCTCAGCTCAAGGAGATGGCTTCGAGCTTGAAAGAATCGCACGCTAGGTCTGTCGCCCAACACCAGGTCTTGCGAGAGGTATTTATCCTCGCCTGCTTTGCGCTCATGCACATCCATCGAGGGTACACGAGTGAAGCGGAGGAGCTGGAGGAGGGCCTGATGAGTGCATTCGGTAGTGACTGGAGTCGACCGACGGCGGATGCTGCCGAGCAAGTGCTGCGGGAGATGGCATGGGTGCTTTCTCCCGAAAGCGATGCTTCTGTCCTGCCGTCGGTGGAAGGCAAGTGGGTGACGGACGAGTTTTCCAGTGAGCACCACGCCGCGGCGGCAGTGGCAGGGCAGTCTGGACAGCAGAACGCTGGCTCTGTCCTGCTCAAGAAGCGTCTCAACTGCCTCGCGTATGAGCTTACAGCTACCATGGAGGACACGTACTCGAAGAGGCAGCTCAATGGGTATATCTTCCAAGCGCTGCCGGAGATGCAGCAGGTGCTGGCAAAACCGGATCAGGCGCTCGACGTTCCGTGGGTCGCAGAGGGCCATTGGAGCAGACTGTACGACGCTTCAGCTTCTCCAGCCTCTTCTGCCCCGATGATCGGACCGCAGCCGGCACCTAGTGCGAGCGCTCCTGCAGTTGCGTGGGTCTGTCGCGCTTGTACCATGAACAACGAGCCGACTGCTACTAAGTGTGCCACGTGCGGGACGGCAGCCCCTGCGCCTGCCATGCCCACGACGATGACGACGGACCCGACCAAGGGGAATAACCCGGCACCTTTCTCTGCCGTAATGGACGATACGCACTCGTTCATGCGCATCCGGTGGTCTCGAGGAGACCAGCAGGGCGTGTGGCTGGCTCGGAGGCAGACGAATGAGTCAAATTTGCAGCTCGCGTCTGCCTTGGAGAGTGTTAAAGAGATGGACGGGATGAAGCATGCAGCTTACTCGCCCAGAGGAGTCGGAGCGAATGTGCTGGTGCTGGAAAAACCAGTGAGTCTCCTGTCGTCTACGTCGGACGTCGTCCTGCAAGTGTGGATCTGTCCGATGGAGACTGGGACGTACCAGACGATCGTGTCGAACGGAGACGAGCTCGAGGTTGGGCTTACGAGTGATAAGTATATTCGCTGCAGTGTTCTCCATGATACGTACACGCTGGTGTATGACAGAGAAAAGGTTCCGGAGAACAAGTTTACGCACGTGACATTGCGTCTCGGAAGCTCCTCTATCTCACTCTCGGTGCAGGTGGATGCGGCGGATGTCGACACGTCCATGAGCTCTACTGAAGAGACGACTGTAAGCACAGCACGTACGCCGCAGACGGAGACTCGACCTATCAACAGGAGCAGCGTGACTGCGTTTGTCATCGGAGGAACGCTGGGCATAGGCGATGAGCCTACTGCTGAGAATGTCTTTCGAGGCGCTATCGTCGACCTTCGAGCGTTTTCGACGCTTGCTGGCTCCACCTTCCAAGGCCCTTGCATCCGACAGGCCTTGTGTGGGGACGAGAAGGACTTAGTCGGATACTTTTGTCTAGTGGGGGAGCGACACAATATGCTTGTGGACTCGTCTCGGAACGAAAACCACGCGTGTCCGTTGGAAGTGTATGGTGCGAGAGGGATGACCAAGAAGAGTCGATTCGATTACGGCTTGTCGATAACAGACCTTCCTGTCCGAGACGTCTTCACTAGCTCCATCGGAAACACCTTTGTGATGAGTGGGCTGGTGTCTGTACGCAACAAGCGTCTGTCAATCCACTCGAGTCCTTTCGGTGGTGCAGTGTGGGCCAAGGAACCTGTGACGACCGAAAGAGGCTTCCAGACGTCTCTAGAAGTAAGTCTGTCGACACAAGGGTCGTTCGTATTCGCCTTTAGCAACGCGTCATACTGGCAGGCGTCTCCTCTCATCCGAGAGGCCCTGGCGTTGACAACTAGTGGTAGAGGCGAGGCGAAGTGTGATGGACGAGCGCTCTTTGTAAGGATGGAGTACAAGGTGGGTGCTGATGGTGTCTTCCGAGCGGATGTGGGGCTCTACTTAATGGCCGACCGTCGGACCTACCTCGTCTGCTCTGCTCCGTCCCTCGCGCCACTGGACATGCACTCGACCTCTGCGCTAGAAGTTTACCTTCGATACAATATCGAGACGCACACGATCGAGCTGCAGGTAGGGAACCATGCTGCTGCGTTCGTGAGTGGCTTGGATCTGGAGACGGCTCTACGACTGCAAACAGGTCAGGGCTCTCGCTTCGGAGTCATCTTTAAACCGACGCAAGAGATGTCTGTCCACAAACTGAGCTTCATCGCCAACGAGACTGTACCTGCTACGAGGGACTCTGTCATCGCTGCTCTCTACGGCTTCTCTCGACCGTCCGAGACGGAAGGAGAGCAGACTAAAGACGACAGTCAGGCGAGGCAAGTGGCGTGCTCCAAGTCTACGAGCGACGGAAGTGCCTTTGCCCAAGAAGCGTATGGCTGTCAGACATGTAACCTAGTTCATGGAGCCATGCTCTGTCGCGTCTGTGCTGCTGTCTGCCACCAAGGACATGAGCTCGTGGGCATGGGGATCGTCACTACCTCGTGTGCTTGTCAGGTGCAGGGAGGGTGGTGCCGGTGCTCTACGAGCATCTCTGCAGTAGACCACCCAGCCGTGGACCAGCCGATCCCCATCTCGTACTGGTGCTGCGGCAAGTGCACGGTCGTAAACGCCAAGTCTGCGTCCTTCTGCTCTGTCTGTGGCACCCCACCTCCCTCCTTTCCCACGACTTCTGTCTCCGCCGCTAGTAAAGACCCCTCTACCTGCACTGCCCTCGTGCCTGTGGACAGTCCAAGTGCGTCTACCTCAGCAAACGTCCCCATTCCGTCCGAATGGTCCTGCTCTGCCTGTACCATGCTGAATTCACCTGAGGCGACTAAATGCACGGTCTGTGACACGCCTCGACCAGCCTCTGCCTCTGCTGCTGCTCTCCAACAGAGCCAGACATCGGGACTGTCGACGCTGTCTCAAGCAGCAGAGCAGAGCGTCGTGCAAGCCACTCCTTCGACTAGCTGGACCTGTCCGGCGTGTACGATGGAGAACAACGCGTCGGACGCCAAGTGCTTTATGTGTTCGAGCGAACGACCGGCAGAAGCGCTTCCAGTCGCCACTGCGCCTGATGTGTCCATGACAGCTAGTACGCCGACGCCAGTGGCGCAGGATGGTCGATCGGAAGCGACGGCGATTGATGTGACGACTGAAGACAACCAGGCGACTGGCAATGACGAGGCTGTGAATAACCTCCAGTTTTTGCAAGAGTACAAGCACACGGTGGCGCAGTCTTCCTGCTCTCTTGACATGGTCCAGAGATTGCAGGACGGAGAGTGGAGTACAACGGGAGGCAAACTCCAGTTTACACTAGGCAGTAGCTTCATGGGCGAGTACATTGATGGCGTCTACGTGGAAGGCAGCGGCATCCTAAGTGGTCTTGCTCGTCTGAATGACTCTGGCGCGTGGAAGCTGGAAGGGACGTTCCAGAAGGCGAATCAGGCGCAGAAGCATGCCTTCCTCTTCCAGTGGGACCGGAGCGTCTCTCGCTTCGACGGCAAATGGTTCCGAGGCGACGGATCGGGCGAGTGGAGGTGCGTGGCGTCCCCAGTGTCGCACGACTTCCGTGGCATAGCTCCTGGCGACCTGAGCAAGCCAGCGCCTCGCCCTCTGTCTCCGTTCTACTCTGGTCTGATCAACATGGAGCAGAACCTGATCAATGTGTGCTACCAGAACTCTTTCCTCCAGACGCTCTTTATGACGCAAGCCTTTCGGAGACTCGTTTTATCGCAGAAGGCAGACAGCTTCATGCCGGACGAGAGCGGCAAGCACGTCCTCCAGTGTGTCCAGGAACTCTTCTCTCGTCTCATTGCTTCCCAACGCCCAAAGATCGACTCCCACGCCCTTCAGAGATGTCTCCCGAGCCTCTTCCAAGCCGGTCGGCAGCAGGACACGTCGGACTTTGCCCACTTCCTCATGGACGCCCTGTCGCAGCAGCTGGCGCAGAACCAAGAGACGAGAGACAAGATCGCGGATGTCTTTGGAGGTCAGCAGGCGACCATCTTGGCGTGCAAGGAGTGTGGGAAGAAGAGTGTCAACCGAGAGTACTTTTGGGAACTCTTGCTCAACATGATCGACCTCAAGTACACGCCCATCACAGGCATCGAAGCGGTGGGAGGCGCTGGCTCTGGCATTGGCGCCCCACCAGGCTTTGAACGACTCAACTATGACCTGAATAAGGAGCGCAACGGCGCGTCCTACGTCTACTTGTGCATCAAGCGCAGTCCGGAGAACGACGCAGGCGAGACGACTGGCGACGAGAGACCGATCACGGACTTGATGATCAAGGTGGCCCCTGCGGCCGACCCGAAACCAACGGCCGTAGGGTTTGAACGAGTGGAGGTGGACTTGAACCTCGGCGGCGTGTCTGCTACCAAGAAGCAGGTGTACCTCTTCTACAAGCGCGATCCGAACGGCTCGGCCATCACTGACCTTCGGATCACATACAACAGCGAGTCCATCCCGGACGGCTTCAAGCACATTGACATTGACTTGAACCAAGGAGACGGCGCCAAGGTCTATCTTTGCTACCGACGAGACACGCCTCTGACAGACCTTCAGATTGTAAATGGAGGCATCCCTGGGTACCGCATGGTGGACCATTTGCTCAATCTGAGTCACGAGGACGCTGCGAAGCAGTACTTGGCCCTCAAGGTCGGCGGAAAGGAGCCTTGCCTGACGGATCTCAAGCTGGTGGAGGGTGCGCAGGTACATGAGTATGAGGAGCGAGGGTGGAAGTCGATCGGCAGTCCTGCGTCTTCCGTGTCTGACGTGCAGGACACGGAGGATAAAACGAGCGTTCCGTCCCAACTGATGGTCCAAAGAGGCCACGGGAACCCCATTTCGACCATCGACGTCTTCCGAGCGCCGAGACAAGTGCCAAAGTACCAGGACTATGAGGTCATCGATCTGTATCCTCAGGCGAGTGCCGACAAGGTGGATGCGACGGCGCTCAGGGCCAACTGGATGGCAGGAGACGACACAGACCGATCGCGTCGGGCTCTTAAAGTCACGTCCGTGTCGGAACCCATGGGGCAGACGCTGCGTGTGGACGGTCGTTTCGACGGCGGAGGACAGATCACTGCTCTTGCAACCAAGGCAGCAAGCTCCTGGAGTCAGTCGATGGCGTCGGAAGGAGCTTGCCAGCCGGATAGCTACCAAGTGTCTGGGTACTGGAAGAGCTCCGGCGTGAAGCACGCGCAGCTCTTTGACATTGAGCTTCGGTGGTCTGGCCAGAGCACTGGGTACGTCCTCAGTGGCTTCGTAGGAGACGGCAAGGGCAAGAGCATGAATATCCAGGGAGTGCAGAAGAGCAAGAGCGTCGACAGCAAGTGGCCAATCTCGGACTTGGTGGTGTTAAGAGGAGACGAGGCTGTGCCGGAGGGAGTGGAGGTGTTGCACAAGACTTGCTCCGGACGCTCCGGCAGTCTGGTCGCCGACACACCAGCTCCACATCCCATGTACCTGGGTCTGCGTCGGTCGTCTGAAGCGCCAGAAGGAGGGTACGTGAGTGACGTGTGTGTCATCTATGGAGAGATCGACGCTGTACCAGACCACTACATTTGCATCCGAGAGACGCCGTGTGGAGCGTCTGCCAACGTGAACGACGGGTCGAATGGCATTCCGATGTTCATCTGCTTCCGACGAGACTCGGCGACGACGAGTGCTACGTCCAAGGCAAAGTGCCTGATGGACCTGGCCTTGATGTGGACGTCTGGACCTACGCCAGATCCTGTTCCAACGGGCTTCACCAAGATCCAGCAGACGCCGCTAGGGATGGATGCGAACCTAAACCAAGGCGCAGGCAGCACGTCGATCTTTTTGTGCTTCCTCAAAGGTCAGCTGTCGGATGTCGTTCGGCCGATGGAGAACGATGCGAATGGACAGTATGAGCTCACGTCTGCTGCTTCCAACTTGCCAAAGGTGTTGTCTCTGGCCGTGGTCGATACAGTCCAGGAGGCTCGATCGTTTGAAGGCAGGTTCGGACCGGTCGTCCATGGCGCCATGCCTGGGAGTGTTAGAGGAGTTGTTTACCACACGACTACTTCGGTCGGGAAGACTATGATTGGGTTCTGGAGCTCGGATGATGTCAGCGTCGCGGGATCTGTGTCTGCCAGATACCCCTTCGAGCTAACGACGCAAGGGGCCTTGGATGAGCTCAAGGGCTGGTGGAGCGGCTATGAACCAGCTCTTGCTACCACTGGACCTGCCACAGCTACCACCGCCTCCAATAATACTGTCGGTGGACCATGGACGCTCTATAAGGACTCGTACGTTCGAGTCGCGTTCAAGAAGGACTACGGGACGGAGTGGAAGGACGGAAGTCTCGTCGCGTCGGAACGCATGTGGCGACACGACCTGGACTCGATGCTGTCGAGATTCGCAGCTACACGGACGCTCGGCGGTGACAATGCCATCTCCTGCAGCACCTGTGAGAAAAAGACTGAGTCTCGTGCCCACTCGGTTGTGGTGAAACCTCCGCAGCACCTCATTTTGACGCTCAAGCGTATGTACTACGACTGGACGCAGCAGCAGACGCGTAAGAACCTGCACGACGTCCAGTTCCCACCTCTCCTGACCCTCCCCGAGGTCCGAGAAGAGGACGAAGCAGTGCTGTACGACGCGAGAAACCAGGAGGAGGAGGCGACCAAGAAGGAGATGCGGAAGCGGCAGTACGGACTCTACGGAGTGCTCGTCCACAGCGGCATGACAGCTAACTCTGGTCACTACTACAGCTTCTGTCGAGAGAGCGACGAAAGCACGCAGCAGCTGCACTTGAAGGACGCTCCTCTGGCTCCTTGGATCAAGTTCAATGACACGAGGGTCGAGCGGTCCAGTTGGGACGAACTGAACAAGACGATGGCCAACTCGGTCTCGGACTCTGCCTACTTGCTCCTGTACAAGAAACTCAGCTACGAGGCACCCGAGAGCAACCAGGACCAAGGGGATGGACCTCAGGACATGATCATCACGCCTCCATCCAGTAGTGAAGGAGACGATGAAGAGGCCATGTTGCTGGCACAGGCTATGGCGCTGTCCATGTCGGCGGCCAGTCTGTCGAGCGAGGCGGCGGCAGAGTACAAGAGCAAGGAGTCTCCGATTCCAGCCATCGACAGGAGCATCCTTGAAACGGTAAGATCTAGGAGAAGAGTGTCTGGAAGTACTCGTCTAACGATATGCGTGTCTGTAGGTGGAGCAATCGAACACGACGTTCATGAAGGAGCTCTTGACAGCCACGACGAGCGACATGCACGCGGACGACCTGCACACTCTACAGTTCCTCCGCAAGTCGATGCCTGTGCCTTTACGGTCGTTACTCGAGAAGCGCTAGCTAGTAGGTCTAGTGTAGGATGTACAGAGGAAAAAGGTAGGTAGATAAAAGCACCTTTGGCTACTCGACTTGGTCTCGTCTGGTGTCCACGACTGTGCAGGATCTGTTCATAAGGAATAATATATGTCTGGTGGAACATACACACCTCCTTGCCTGCCAACGACCTCGGGCACTACGATGGCGGCCAAGAATGGACGACGGAAGCGACAGGCAGCTCCAGCCAAGGCCAATAAGAAAGCCAAGTTAGCGTATCACAGTGATGGAAGCAGTGACGAAGATGGACCAGCGTCCGGTGGACCCATCCCACTTGCGTCTCTCGAGACGGCAGGAACCGTCGAGGTGAATGAGGACGCGAATGACCACGACAATGCCAAGACGCAGGCTGCAAAGTCCACCAAGAAGCGTGCAGAGAAGATTGTGTGGCGCAAATTTGACCGTGAGAACGAAGCGTTTGAAAAGTACTACAAGCAACTGCTCCAGTTGCCGCAGGATGAATGGCACGCCTTCCTTGAAGGACTCAAGAAGCCAATGCCAGTCTACGTCCGGATCAATGGTGCGTCTTCTTTATGCTTTAATCGTTCATTTGTCGGTATACTTAGTTGAGAATCGCATAATGCACAGGCAATTACTTGAGCCTGAGTGACGTCGTCGCCGGTACGCTGGAAATGGACTTTGACTTGAACGGCGTAGTGGTTCCCCACGCTTCTGGCGAAGAGCACCAAGTGTCGTTTGGGCCAGTGGCGTATGATGGGACGAAGCGGCTGTGGAAACTTTCGCTGGATGTCAAGAGCTTTCGCAAGAGCGAGATGCTACGGGAGCTCAACACTTACTTCCACACGCAGGCTCAGCTGGGTACGCTGATGCGACAGGAACCAGCGTCGACTATCATAGCACATTGTCTGGACTTGAGTCCCGGTCAGAGTGTGTTGGACCTGTGTGGTGGCGGAGAACACCGAGCTCCTTTGCTATTGGAACGTCTCACGGGTCAGAAGGACGGGAGTATCACTTCCATCCTGGGCACTGGGAGGCTTGTTGTGAATGAAAAGGACGCAGCGACGGCGACCAACTCTGTCCGGAACCTATCGAGAACAGCACCAGCGTCGACGGAGCTCATGGTGACAGCCCATGCTCCTTTAACCTTCCCAGAGGCTGGTGAAAGTCAGCAATTCGACCGTGTCGTCTGCTGCGCTCCTTGCTCTGGCGACGGGTTTGCTCGAAAGAATCCGGAAAAGTGGCGGACGTGGACGCCATCGCGAGCGTGGCAATACCACTCGACCCAGATCTCTTTGGTGAAGAAGGGTATGCGAATGGTAAAGGTCGGAGGCAGTCTTCTGTATGTCACTCGGTCCTTTAATCAGGTGGAGAATGAGGCAGTGGTCGCTGAGCTCTTGCGGAGTAGTAAGGACAGCTATGAATTGGTCGATACCACGTCCTTCCTATCGGATTTAAACGTACAAAAGGGACGCTCTTCATGGGATGTTTTGGACAACGACTTGAAGGTCGTCAAGAACTGGAAGTCTGCATCTGATGAACAGAAGAAACGCATGCGGCCGTCCATGTGGGCTCCTTCTGCCGCCGAGAAGAAGTGGATGAAGCTGGATAAATGCGTTCGACTTCTTCCTCATCAGAATGACACCAATGGACTCTTCCTCGCGCTTCTTCGGAAGAAGGCAGTCGTGGAGGAGGCAGTAGAGGAAGGTCCAGTGAATCCGTACGCGAAGAAACCGACCAAGGCAGCTAAGAAGGCGTTAGGCAGCTACACTGTCTTAAGCGACAAGACTCTGACGCACCTCCAGTCCTTCTTTGGGCTGCCGGAAGGGATGGAGAAGTACCACTTTATGGAACACCGAGCGTTGAATCGCGATCGGGAGGTGCATGTGGTGTCGCCTGACGTCAGTGCCTTTGCCTCGTCCTCCTTCACCACGCCTCTCAACATTCATCGTGCAGGCGTGATGGCCTTCCACCCGAAGGCAGACGCATACGACATTACGGATGACGGAGCGCATCTCTTGCTTCCGCTCTTGTCTGAACGAGTGCTGCAGCTGTCCATGGATGAATTCGCAGAGCTGCTGAGTGTCAAGGAAAAGTGGCTTAAGAATGTGTCGGAGTCGACGAAAGCCAAGGTGAACGAGATGCAAGACGGTAGCTTTATAGTTGTGCTGGACGACATGCACCCGATTCAGACGGAAGACCAGGACTTTTTGGTGGTTGCGACGAAGCGCCACAGTTCGTATTCGCTTAGCTCGTCTGCTGCTGCTGTATCGAGAGTACAGACGTTGATGCAGGAGCTCAACGTGGATGAGGAAGACGAGAGTGACGCTGTGTCGGACGATGCCGACGGGTATGAGTCTCTCGATATGGACGAGGAGGAGGAATAGATACGAGATTAATTTTGTTTCAATCCAGCTTTGATTCATTTCTTCTTTAGGCTACAGGGAAAACAGACCTAAGCTTTGTACAGGCGATATGGAAACCCACTGAACGCACCGAGCCTGCGAAACCTCCATCAGGTCCGCTGACAAGATCGTTACCGTTTCCCTAGGTCCTGTGTCTTGAGTAGACAGCCCAGTGCCGTTGGTGTGAACTTGGATGCGCGAAAGTACTGCAGCGCAAAGTACGCGTCTTCAAACACCGTCACGACTTTGGCGAACGCAAAGCTGCTGGCGGCCACGTTCCTGTCTGGGTTGATCGGGTCTTCGATCACAAGCGTCGGCTTGGTCGCGTCTGGACTCGCCAGACGGTAGATATACCCTCCGTCACGCACACTTAGTCCGTTGCAGCGGTAGTCAAAGACTGTGCCAAAGAACTCAAGCACAGCGAGCACGAGTTCTCCGAGGTTGACCATCTCGTCTTCCACGTCGGCAGAGGAAGCCGCGCCGTCGCTGCAGGACGAAATGTCCTCCGTGTCGGCACTGCTGGTGACGCTACCAACGTCCGAGTGATGCTCTCCGTTGGTGGAGGAAGGTCGCTTCAAGGGCGATGAAGCCTTGGTGACCGTCGCGTTCTTCATCTGCGCTTTCTTGGCTGCAGCCACTGCCGCAGCGTAGCTCACAGGCTTACTCTCTGCTTTCTCCTCCGGTACGCGTGGGATACCGGACGCAACGTCTGCATAGCTGTACGTCTGCGCTTTCTTTTCCTCGACCAGCGGCTTGACTTCCTTTGTCTCTGCCGACTCGCTTTCTTTCTTCTCCGAGCTCTTGGCCTCTTTCTCATGGTCCAGTCGCTCCTTCCTACGCTTTGCTAGTGTCGCAGGCGGAGGTGCGTCTGCTCCGGAAGCGTACAAGGCCGCTGCTTCAAAGCACTCTGGTCCGTGGCGACGTAGGAGAGAGAAGTGGACGAGCATGAGGACCGCAGAGTAGGAGCTGAGACCGCCAGTGTAGGCATCGTTCAGCTCTCGTTCACGCAGAAGCTGTTTGAAGACGATCGCTAAAGGATAGAGCTCTGGTAGTTCGGCGACGTGGCGCTTGACCAAGTCTCTCGCCATGAGTCCACTGTGCGTGGATGAAGACTCGAATGTGATGTCGATGGGCACACCTGTCTCGGCACTCACGAGCTTGAGGACCGGGATGGAGGCTCGGTCGAGCACGACGAGGGACTCGACCCAGGACTTTTCCTCCAGTTCCTTGGCAAGCTTACGTAATCCCTTGACGGTCTGTTTCGTGCTATCTGTGTCGACAACTCCCTGTAGTGCGAATGCTGTTAGGAGGAGGATGGAGATGGAGGATAGATGGTACGTACGAGGATAACGAGGTCGACGTCACTGGAGGGGAGCCAGATGCCGGTAGAGTAGGACCCGTAGGTTTCCACTCGAGACTCTGGCCAGAGACCTAGGACGCAGGACCGGACGCTGTCGATGGAGAGCTCAATGTCGACTGTCATGGCCTCCACTCGTTCCTTGGTCTGTTTGGCGTACTGTACGATTTCAGAGTGGAGTCTAGAAAGAGTTTTATGAATAAGGTTGCAGTGAGAGAGTAGAGATGCAGGAGACGTACCGATCGGAGAGACTGGATGACTTGGACTCTTTCGAGCCTTTCGGAGAGGGAATGGAGGACAAAGGTCGAGGCCGGTCGATCGTAGACCATTTGCTCTTGCCAGTCCGACACTTTGGCTCGCGACTATTATCTGCGCACATGACACTGAGTGTATCGTTCTTGACCTGTTTCTCTCGCCGGTCTCGATCTCGTGCCAATTTGCGCTGCTGTGACTTGCTATTGTCCTCTATCGTTCTCGTTAGCTTCTAGGTATTCGATACAGAACGATGAGGAATAGACGTACTGGTCTTAAAAATTTCCTTTGACTGGGTCATTGTGCTCTTGGCCTGCGTCGGTCGATTCACAGGCACCAGCACGTCCTTCGTCGATGCTCCATTCGCCTGTTTATTTCGCTCTGATGATGACTTCGAGGTGGGCTGGTGTCTCTGGCTGTTCCTTTGTGGCGCAAGAGTCTTGATTTTGGTCTTGAGCGGTGATGACGGCGCATGACCGCGCTTCCGTCCGTCTTCGGACGCCACGAGCATGTTGGTATTAATTGATCAAGTGCGTGTGATATTTTAATGGAGGACAAGTACGCTCTTGTGATTGGTACTTATACAAGCTTTTCCACCAATTCCATCGGCCGATGCATTCGTAGCTCGAGTGATAGACGGCCAAAGCTGAGACGAAACGAGGAGCGCTAATTTGCGCTGTGGAAGATGGAAACTTGGCGGAGAAGGCGTTTGGCAAGGTAGAGATACGATACTCTCTGGACAAGCAAGAAGGCGATCTGATTCGCCTCTGAAGAGGTGTGAAATTTTCCATATCCGATGGTACGATTCCGCCGTTGTCGATCGAGTGGTTTTATCATAAAAAGATGCAGTCTTGGCTATCGTCTCGACAGCTTCTTTGACTCTTGTCTGCAAAGCAAGTGAACTGAAGACTGGTTTGGGTTGATAGGGTGACCTTGCTTTCTTCAGCTTAGAAAAGAGACCGACCGGATAGAAGAGTATGTTTCATGCATTGCAAGTGTCAAAGCACCAAGACTGATCCCATGCTCACTCACTGCCATTCTCCGCACTCCATGCCTTAAATTATAAGCTTGAAGAGCCTCCTAGTCTCTACCATCGTCTAGTCCGTCTTGTTCATGATCTCCCTCGAGCCGATCCAAATGACGTGTCTCGCGGTTGAAGTACCTCCTCTCCTCCTCCGATTGGTGGAAATGCACTCGTAGCTTTAGCCTCCGTCTAAACTGCTGCAGGACGGTATAGGCTTGAAGCCAATCTTGGGCAGACATCTCTCGAGCTGGTCTCGTGACTCGATCAGTACACGATGAAAGACCACGAGGTGCCTGTCGGGCCACTCGTGCAAGACATCGCGGTCTTGTCGTCACTCAGCGTCGCCACTCACTACCTCTTCGGACTCTATGGACTAGTCGTCGCGGTGCTGGTGGTCGCCACGGCCGAGCATGGCGAGCGTCTCTGGCGTCGCTTCACGACCTCGCTACATGTAAACTCCTACCTCCCAACCTCTTGCTTGTTTGATACCGACGACATCAAATGTACACAGCAAGAGGACGATGCCACGGCGTCCGAGTCGTCGCATCAGGAAGACACTTTGAGCTCCCAAGTGTCGACCGAGAGTGTCTTGACGAGCGGTCTATTGGAGGACGTCGGGCCTCTGTTATCCCAAGGGGATCTCCTAAGCGAGTACGGCCTCGACCAGATGCTCGTTCGGGATTTAAGCAGCACTGCTACCTGCCGACTCATGCAGGTGAACTCTCATCTGCCGATTCCGTTTGAAAACGACCTCTTCGCTGGTCACGTCTTTATCTTCACTCGCACCAGCTCCAAGGATTCGACTTGGGCACATCTATTCGAGAATCGGCAGCGCTGCTTTTGGATACAGGTGCAGGGGAAGTTCAAGCGGTCTCCTAAAGGCACCGTCTTCCTCGGTGGCGAGCTCCCCTCTCGCATCTCGCCAGGCATATTTACTCGTAGCATAGCTCATCTCGTCATGCGTATCGTGAACAAGCTCGTGGGTCGCGCTATCCTGAGCTTTGGAGATGCGGCAGATACGCAGCGCCCAGGTATCGTTTTCCCTCTCTACCAGTCAGTGGACCAGTTCGTCATGACGCCAGAGGGAGTGGAACCTCCGTCTCTCGGCACCCGGTCGTTCGGAGAGACGGATAATGCTCGACGAAAGAGACACGAAACGCCTGTCGGTCAAGAACGCTTCGTCGTCGGTCCGACTTACTCGTTCGACTTCCACACCATGTACGCCGACTTAGCCAAGTGGAAGACAGCGAATCTACCAGGCATCGGAGACTTGAGTCTCTCGGATCTCTTCGACAACCTTCCGCTGCGTCTCGTAGCCTACGACTTGGCTTCCGACGCCACGATGGAGGACAGACACTTGCAGAAAGAGAAAGAGTACTTATTCTCGTTTGAAGTCAAGCACCAGCCTCCAGCCTCCCCCGACACGACGCCATTGGGTTCGAGGAGGAACTCGATGACGAGTCGTCGAGATCGAACGGAGAGCGACGACAGTGCTCTCGGCTCTGCGTCTTCCACTGCTGTCGATAGTAATTATCCGCTTAGTACGAACGTGAGCGACGGGAGTTCTCTCGACGGACCGAACGCACTCGAGAGCTACTCTGGTCTAGATGCACATGCATGTGCGAGACACTTTGATGCGTTACGCGTCTCTCTCGCGTTTTGGCTGGAGGAGATCCAACTATCCTCCGGTCTGCGTCGGGTCCATTACGTTTTTAATATCAGGTCAGAGGAAGGAGGGTGGCTCGCAGCAGTCAGTGCGTACGATATGCGTCAGCTTTTCCATGCCTCCAAGTCGTGGATGCGAGGCGCAGCTAGAGAGGATGTGGAGAACATGCGCTTCCACTGCCAGTCCCGTTCTGGGAGCTACAGCACGATCTCGGAAGAAGCGCAGGTGGTCCATCGATGCATGTGTAGTATAGACGCGATGGCCGACACGAGCCGCGAGCAAGTCGTGGCGTTGAAAGCAGCTTTGTATGAACTCTTGACGTCTCGACAGCGTCTCCAGCCTGCGGATAGTACGAACGCGACGTGTACGCCGTCGAGGCTTGGCGTGAATATGAGCCAGAGAGACCGACAGGACCTCGGCGTGAGCTTTGAAGGCGTCGTCTATCGTTTCCATACAGAAGAGATCTTACGACAGGAAGTGCTGTTCGTGACACCACAAGAGCTGCTCTTCTATCGAACGTACTCGACGGACGCGACGAAGCGAGTGTCTGTGGATCGAGTGATCGGTGTCCAGGAGATAGAGATGCCGTATAGTCAGACTCATGAGCAAGGCTTTTCGTATGCACTGCAAGTGAGTACGTTTGGAGAGGAGATTGTGCTTTGTCTAGGGACGGACAAGGCACGATCGACGTGGATGCGAGTCTTGTCTCAACACTGTCGTCCGCAAGAGAATCTAGACCGATGCATGACGGAAGAGATGGTCGTATGCTACACGGCGAGTCCTTGTGTACGCCCAGCACGTCGTGTCGTACTCAACTCTCGATCGCTCTTTCCTCCTGCACTCAAGGTATCTCCCACAGAGCAAGTGGAACGAGCACTTCGGCGAGGTCTGCACATCCATACGGCCGACCAGATCTCCGTGCTGGACATATTGGACTTTTTAAATGAAGCCAGTGGTCTCCGATCGATGGACTTGGATGCGTTCCACCAAACAGCTAGTCATGAAGACAAGATTGCTTTCTATCTCAACTTATATCACGTCGTCCTGGTGCATGCCATGATCTCCCATGGCTTCCCTAGAAGTAAAAGGCAGTGGGGTTTCTTCCTGCAACACATGTGCTATGCCGTCGGATGTGGAGACGGTCGGCAGCTGACGTTGTCGCTCGCCGAGATAGAGCATGCAATTCTACGAGCGAGGATGCCACCGGCGCAACTGCCGCATCTGTCCAAGTTACCAGAGAACGGCCTGTCGAGTCGATTCGGTCTCGGCCATCCAGACTTTCGACTGAGCTTTGCGCTCTTGATGAATCAAGATGGCGTGGAAGACGTTGTCGTCTTTGATCCGACTCGAGTGCATGAGCAGCTGAATGCTGTGGTGCAGAAGAGTCTCGAGGGAGCGATCGAGCTAGATGCCAGCAAGCACTTGATCACACTGCCTCGTGTGTGCGAGTGGTATCGACAGGACTTCGGTGGCCAAGGGTCGAGTTTATATTGTGCTAGGAAGTTGGTAGGTTTTGTCCGTGCGCCGTTGCAGATGGAGCTTCTGACGCTCTTGGATGCTCCGACGCGTCTTCGTATCCAGTTCGACACGTTCAAGTACTCGATCAAGAGTGTTTTAAAAGCAACGTCTTAATAGTATCAACACCATCTCAACGAATTTGTCTTTGAAATTTGCTCCTGTTAGTAGACGACATGCATTACAATACAGATCCGACGTGCAGTCTCTCCCGAGCTCTTAGACTTGCCTCTTGGTCGGTGCCGACGCTTGGCATCCTTGGAAACTTTACACGATGCACTCCTTTTTCATCCAGTTCAATGAGACGGCTCGTTGTGATTGTCTGGCTTGATGGACTCGAGCAGCTTGACCAGTCGATCGTTCTTCCCCGGGAGCTCTCGCTCTTCCACGACTTGGAAGTGATGGCAGTCTCGGTTCGCATTGTCGTATGGAGGCACCATGATGTCCAGTAGCGCGCACCCGTTCTCGGCACTCGCTTCGATCTGATGAAGGTTGAACCGGCGCGGGTCCAGCCACATGGTCGAGTCGCCGACGAACTCGCCGTGACGACTGACCTTAGCCCACTTGACGTCTCGCTTCGTGTCCATCTCTTCGTCCTCCGTGCTGCTGTCACTCCGGACGTCTTCGAGCTCGGCGTGAGGAACGAGGTCGTAGGACCGGACGCGCGCACTGCCGTACAGGATTCTCGTGACGACGCTCATGTTCGGATGGTTGTGCAGCGGAATAACCGAGTTGGGCGGCATGAAGAAGATGCCAATGTCGATCGTATCCGACTCCCATAGTTTCCAATAGTGGACGTCGTTCATCGTCCGAGCGACGTCCGGCGTCGGGACGTGGATACCAAAGTGCTCGACCTTCATGAGACTCGTCATGGAGATGACGGGGCCAATGAGCTGCTCGAGCTGTTTGAGCGACAAATGTGTGTTTGGGAATTCGACCGGGTCGAGTCCGAGCGACTGGAGGTTCTTGTGGTGTGTGGCTAAAAGACGCTGGACCCAGACTTGAGCTCCTGTCGGTCGAGAGATTTTACGTTCCTGCTCCAGTCGACGTCGTTCATCTCTTTCTGTGTCCTGTGTCTGCGTCTTGACTTGGTCTTCGGACGCGGAGGTCGGTGGTGGCGATGGTCCGATGGGCTCCTCGACACTGGACTTGGCTGTCCTCGGACTGATAATGGGGCTGCCGTTGGGCTTAAAGACTTTGCGCGTGGTTTCATACGCTTCCACGGCGGCTTCCGGGTCAATGCGTTTGGTGGATTTCTGTCTCGGCATTGTTGGTCGCGTGTAGCTCTTGTGAGGATGCGTGTTGCTATTTGGTGCAGCAAGTGAATGCGCGAGTGAAAAGACAGGTGCGAGGGAGTCTTTGTGTCGCAGTCGTTGGTGGTGGCGTCTCGCGTGCCTTCGCGCGACGGTCGATGCTGACGGATGTGGTTGGGAGTCTGTTTGGAAGGAATACATGGAGGGTGGAATAAGTAGTTTGTTCATGGACGACGGAATCTGCCAAATGAAACGCACCGGGGGGAAGGAGGGTGCGGGTCACAAAGTAGCTCGCGTCTGCTGCTGTCTTTCTTTGTCGCGAGGTGGGCGAGAAACGCACCATACAAAAACAAAGTCAAACGCACATGTTCTTATCCAAACGACTCTTCAAGGTACGACTGGATGGAGCAACGAGGATGCTTGAGTATGAGAGAAGATTAGACGACTGCTTCCTCTTCTTCAGCTAGATCCAACGCATCTAACGTGTCGAGCATCCATAGATCTCGCCAGAACTGGCTCAGGGCGGATGGAACTGGACTAGCTACTCGACTACTTTCTTCTTCCACGTCCGGCGTCTGATTTGTTGCATGGGATACGTGTGCTGAATCATCAGTCGATTCCTTCTTGCTAGGATGCTCTTGCTAGATGTATACTTTAGATGTGGATTTTATAGATTGGGTAGATGCAAGTACCTTGTTAGTAGATAGCTCTCGGATCTGCGTCTTGAGCTGTTCAAGCTGCATCTCTTGCGTTTGAATGTACTCTTCCGCGTCCGCCAGTTGCTGCTCGAGCTTGGCTTTCTCCTACTCGACTTGTTAGTATGGAATCGATGGACGACCCTGGGTTAACGTACGTGTCGGAGAGACCGGACGTACTCGAGCACGCGATTCTCTTCGCCAAATTTCTTTCGTTCCTCCGACTCGGTCACGAGCTCTTCGATCGCGTGCTTTAGCTGGTCGATTAAAATGTCCTTTTCTTCCAACTGCAACACATACTTGGCGATCTGCCTACCACTATCTCCTCCGCCTTGTCTCTTCACGACGTTTGTGGAGGCCTCGGGTGTTAGCTGCAGCAACCGCATCACGTCATTCGACGTCGTCAGCTCTGCTGCGACTCGACCTTTACCATTGCCTCGATCGCATACGATACTAGGATCAGCGCTATGCTCGAGCAATAGCTGTACGCTCTGGAACTGATTCGCGCGACTGGCTAAATGCAGCGGCGTGAAGCCATCGGCATTTCGACGATCGAATAGCTTGTCTTGCTGGACAGGTGGGAGCGATAGGAGGAATTTGAGCACATGATACGAGTCGCAGGATACTGCCCAGTGTAGCAAAGTGTTCTGAGCTATGGTATCTGTCATTCGAACGTCGATGCCGGATCGCAAGAGCTGCTGGACGCCATCGACGTGATTCTCAGCGATCTTCTGGATGATAAATTGATGGAACACGAATACTAGGTCCTTTGCACCACTCTCGACTGCCATTGCATACGCTGATGTAGCACTACCTAGGTCGGGAGGGAAGCCTGCCGCCAGTAGCGCTCGTACGGCATCCACTTGCCCATGCTGGATCGCCACGTGTATTGGTGTATTTCCGGAATCTGGATCGATGAGATCGCTCCAGTCTATCCGGCCGATAGCATGCTCTGCAAGTGTCTTGATGACGTCCGATCGTCCGTGCTGAGCGGCCGTGAAGAAGCCATGGCGCGCCTCCTCGAGTTCCCCCATTTGGTACGAGGCATTCAAAAATGGACTTGGCTATTGTATGTGGCACTTGGTTTTTGTATGCTTGTCGACGGTCAGTTTGAGTTTTGGCGCGGAGAACGCAGAAAAGAGTTTGTAAAGCGACGCGCTTTCCTACACTCGTTACGTGAACCATGGTCGGTCGATTGTTTTGATAGATAGTACAGAGTGATGAACTGATGAAGGGCTTTCGATTCGTGTATACAGAGCAGCATGATCGGAGCAGGCAAAGGCGGCAAGGGCGGTAAAGGTGGCAAGGGTGTCACGTCCAAGAAAGCACCGCAATCACGTTCCCACCGTGCTGGACTACAGGTATGATAGTCTTTTGCTATTCGTAGGGTAGGAGACGAGCAGTGACTTATGAATGCTGTTTAAAGTTCCCCGTCGGACGTATTCATCGTTTCTTGAAAAAGCGTGTGTCGAACCAACAGCGTGTGGGTGCGACGGCCGCCGTGTACACTGCCGCTATCATGGAGTACTTGACTGCAGAAGTGCTGGAGCTAGCTGGGAACGCATCGAAGGATTTGAAAGTGAAGCGAATTACGCCACGTCACTTGCAATTGGCGATTCGTGGCGACGAAGAGCTCGACATGTTGATCAAAGCCACGATTGCTGGCGGAGGTGTCATTCCGTACATCCACAAGTCGCTCGTCACGAAGCAGACGAAGAAGAAACCTTTACAGTAGGGTAATACACAAGACAAAAGAAACAAAGTTTAAGAGGAGAAAACACGCAAGCAGCCGATCGGTGCTTAATATATGTCAATGTCTAGCTTGTACAAAGTTCCATCTACCTTGCTACTCGTATGTACAGGTCCAGCACGACGAGGTAGACGTCATGAAGGATAGGTGGCAGTATGTGGAGAAAGGATCGATCTTGGACGATTTTACGACAACGAGGATGGCGGATCCGACGTCGGGGCCATCCGACGCGGAGAGCAACGTTCCGCTCGATAGCTTTTCCACACACTTGGTGAATACATGTCTGCCTTTACTAGGCGAACCTGCGTCTAGCGACCGACCGTTGTTCGAGCAGCAACTGGCGGAAAGCGACGCTTCCTCCGTCCTCGAGCAGTTCATTTCAGATGCGAATCATCGAGTGCTACAAGTGCACTGCTTCGTCACCAAAGACGGAGCTAGTCCGTTTAAAGTACGTGTTAATGTAGGCGTTACGTACACCGGCGGGTCCAAGTGGGGACACGACGTCGTGTGCTTTATCAAGCAAAAGCAGTCGGCGCTGACGACAGATGCGCCGCTCGGCCATCAGCTCCAGGTCATGACGTTGGGGCTATGGAAGAAAGCGAGCGAGTCGGAACATATCTCTAGCACTAGTACGAGTGAAGCGGAGGACGAGGAGGATGTCGATGATCGCGGACAGGTTCTGTCGGCCATGTACAACTACGTGCACGAGTCCTTTGGACCACTCGTCCAGGAGTACGCTCGGATCCACGAATCGGAGCAAGAGCATTCGACTCGGGAGGAAGGGTCGAGGGGTCTACCAGCCATCCGACGTCGCATCAAGGAGCTGGAGCTAGCATTGCTCCAGTATCAACAAAACGTGGAGATCCCTGCCGTCCAGCTGACGTTCCATCCAGTGATTGAGGAAGCAGCGACTCTTGTTCGAGACAAGGGCGTGCTCGTCGATATGGAAGCTCTAGGTCTCGAAAGTCGAGTGGAGGACATTACTTTCTTAAACGAGATCCAGTCCGGCGTGAATAAGTGGATTCGAGAGATTCAGAAAGTGACGAAATTAGTGCATGAACCTTTACCTGGGAGTGTGATGCAGGAAGTGAATTTCTGGTGGGATCTGAATCGAGCGCTTTCGGATGCACAAGAAAAGTTGACGTCGACGGAAGTCGAGATCACGCTGACGCTTTTGAAACGAGCCAAGAGATATCTTGCGACTGTTACGTTCGATGCAGACCACGGCCTTCGTCCAGCCATGCAGCGCGTGTCGAGTGTCATGGCATTGATGAAAGACTTTCCAGTCCAAGCGATTTTGTCTGCTTCTGACGTTCCGCAGCTGACGGACGGCGTGTCTTTCGTGTTCGGTCACTTGAAGAAGATCCGTGTCGCGGAGGAGTACAAGCTGTCTCGCCTCTTGCATCTCGTGGAGATCCTCTCGAGCGACGTCGCGCACCAGCTAACGAGTCTCCTTCGTGCACAGGACTTACTCCAGCTACCCTTTGGTGACTTTGATATGGTCGTGGGTGAGTGCCAAGACTTGTTCTCGACGTGGCATCGACAGCTAGGCGCGTTATACGATCTAGTGAAAGAGCTGGCAAAACGTCGTGGAGCGATGGCAGCAGATAAACCTCCGCTGCTTTCAGAGCTGCAGATGGAGCACAGTGCGATTGAAGATCGTGTCTCAGAGTTGCACGAGTTCCGTTCGCAGCATGAAAAGCTGCGGCAGGTGATTGAGCGTGTGCTAGGATCTCAGAGCCTTAGCACGGGTGCAAGTGACGGGAATGGAGATGCGCTAGCGGAAGTGAATGCTGCATATGCGCAGTTGAATGCTTTCGACCCGTTAGACGTATCGTCGTCTGGTACCAGTAGCTGGAGGAATCTTCTCAAGTCGTACGACATGTGCATCGATCGTGTCGAAGGTCGTATCATCCGGAGTCTAACGACTCGTCTAAGTGCAGCGATGAATGCCGAAGACATGTTCCGTGTCTTTGCCAAGTACAACCCACTCTTCTTCCGTCCTCGCATCCGCAGTGCCGTCCAGCAGTTCCAGATGCGTCTTCTCGAAAGCGTCAAGGAAGATGTCGGCAAGCTCCAAGCAAAATTCCGGAAGCAGTACGCGTTGTCGGAAGCTTCGAACGTGAGTAAACTACGTGACATTCCACCAGTGGCAGGTGCAGTCATGTGGGCCAAGCAAATCGAGCGCAAGCTCATGGCTCTGTTGTCTCGAGTGGAAAGTGTCTTGGGTCCTAGTTGGGAAGAGCATGCGGAAGGCAAGGCACTGAAAGCGACGACGGAAGCGTTTCTAGAGAAGTTGAATCCACAGCAAGTGTTTGATGAGTGGGTGCGTGACCTCGCGTCGATGCCGATCTTTGACATCAAGAACATTGTTTTGAATATCGTGACGGAAGAGAATGGACGTGGGAAGCGGCGGAAGAAGATCGTCGTGGCATTCAACGATCAGATCGTGACGCTCTTTAAGGAAGTACGCAACCTCGAGTGGTTGGGCTATCGCGTGCCGTTTAGTGTCAAGATGATTGCCGAGGATGCCAAGTCCAAGTACCCGTTCGCCATGTCTCTAGATGCTAGTTTAAAGACGTATCGAGCTGCCGTGAGTCGCATTCAGCCTGTGTTCGAGCCACTTGCAGCTCCGTTCGTCCGAGACGTTCGAAATACGATCGGAAAGACGTTTGCAAAGGGCAATGAGATACGTTGGCATGCGGATGGGTTGAAGGACTACGTGTCAGATCTGGCTTTGAAAGTGGAGAAGCTCCATGATAAGGTACAGGAGCTACTAGGTACGTCGAGTGAGATTGAAGGGCTGTTGGATAAGCTCAAGGCGCTAGATCACTTTGATGGTGGGGACATCCAGCCTCTGTTGACGCAGATCCAGAGCCACATGGACGCGCTGAGTCTAGCAAACTACTCCAATCTGGGCGTCTTTGCCATGAACATCAACAAGATCATCTCCCAAACACTCGTGAAGAAGCTAGAGACTGGACTGTCGACATGGACTGCTTGCTTTGACATGATGGACGTGGAGGCGAGAGAATCTGCACTCGAGACGCTCGGGATTGAGCTCCAGACGCATCAGATCCTCTTGCGCAACCAGACGCTGTACCTCGCGCCTGCTGTGAGTGAAGCACGGACGGTCTGGATCGCAGAGCTGCAGCAGTTGATCAACTCGGTCTGTGACTTGCCCAAGATCCAGGCGTCATCGTATGAGAATGTGTATCGCACCGGATCGTCGAAAGGAGTATCTAGACTAGCGATGCGACAGGAGCTGACGTTCCGAGAGGTGCTGTCTTCCGTGTCTCCAGATCTCATTCAACAAGCTTATGCGGCAGTGAACCAAGTGATTCATGATGTCGACAAGTACGCTTCGACGTGGCTGCAGTACCAGGCGTTGTGGGATATGGACGCCTCGACTGCCGTCAGCAGCGTCGGTGACGACCTAAGCAAGTGGCAGCAGATCCTCTTGGAGATCAAGAGCGAACGAAGTGGCTTAGACGCGGTCCATACGTCCAAACGCTTCGGTCCGATCATCGTGGACTACCAGCAAGTGCAGGCACAAGTGAACGTCAAGTACGATGTCTGGCATAATGAGTTCCTAGCGCACTATGGAGAGCTTCTGCAAGACCAGATGAACGACTTTTACGACGCTTTATCTTCCAAACGGACGTTGCTGGAGCAACATGGGCTAGAAGCAGCTACCTCTCAGGTCGTGGCTGCTATTACCCTGATTAAAGAGATGAGCAGTGTGCGGGAGACGTACGGGAACCAAGTGGGAGCTTTTGGAGAAGGAGAGCGACTGCTAAAGAAGCAGCGATTCCGATTCCCGTCGGACTGGCCGTCGTTGGCGAACGTCGAGGGCGAGTGGGAGGCGTTCACCCAGTTGCTCGACCGGAAGAGCGCTGCGATGGAAGGACAGCTGCCGCAGCTGCAGGCCAAGGTGCTGGATGAAAAGGCAATGCTGGAGAAGAAGGTGAACAAGGCAGTGGGCGAATGGGACGCTGCCAAGCCGTTGCAAGGGAGTCATGAGCCTAAAGAGGCGCTGGATCTGCTTACAGTGTACGACACTCGGTTCAAGCAGTTGCAACAGGACGACGAGAGGTTGAGAGCGGCGTTGGAGGCGATGAGTGTCACGGATACTTCTGCAGATAGCTTTGGATTCGACGACAGGAGAGGACCGAGTGGAGCGATACTCCGCGTGACGGAGGAGTTGCATGGACTAGAAGAGATGTGGCAGTGCATTGCGAACGTGTGGACGCAGATGGAGGATGTGCACGACACGCCGTGGTCGGCTGTGCAGCCGCGGAAGGTCCGTAAGGAGCTAGAGTCTATGCTGGAGGAGCTGCGTCGATTCCCGAGTCGCGTACAGCAGTACGAAGCGTTCGACCAGTACGTGAGTGCCATCCAAGCTCGACAGTCTGCGCATGCGTTGCTATCGGATCTACGTTCGGACGCGATTAAAGATCGTCATTGGAAACGCATTCTACAATTGCTTCGTATCTCGACGTCTCTAGGTGACATGACACTCGGGACGTTTTGGGAGGCGCAGAAGAAGTTGAGTGCAACGTCGGAGCTTCGAGAAGTGATTCGAGGTGCACATGGTGAAATGGCACTGGATGAGTTCTTGCGGCAAGTATCGGACTTTTGGACGTCGTTTGAGCTAGATCTCGGTGTGTATCAGAATCGATGTCGAGTGATTCGCGGGTGGGACGATATGTTTGCCAAGCTCGAAGAACACTTGAATAGCTTGGTGAACATGAAGCAGTCGCCATATTATCGCGTCTTTAGCGAAGTGGCGAGCGGATGGGAGGATAAGCTCACGCGAATTCGGTCGATCTTGGATCTGTGGATCGATGTCCAGAGACGGTGGGTGTATTTAGAAGGCATCTTCTTTGGTGCAGCGGATATTAAGCAGCAGCTACCGAAGGAGTACGCTCGTTTCCAGAATATCGACAATGAGTTCACGACGACCATGAAGCGTGTGGCGCAGAAGCCGATGATTCTAGATGTTGCCAATATCCCGAATCTCCTGTACTCGCTCGAGAGACAGCAGGAGATGATGAATAACATCCAGAGAGCGCTTGGAGAGTACTTGGAGCGTCAGCGTAATAAGTTTCCTCGCTTCTACTTTGTCGGAGATGAAGATCTGCTGGAGATTATCGGCAATAGCAAAGAGCCGACGCAGATCCAACGTCACTTGTCCAAGATGTTTGCTGGGATTGCTTCTCTAGAGCTTAAGGATGGAAGGACGGTAAGTGGGATGGTGTCGAGGGAAGGAGAAGTCGTTATGTTTAACCAAGAGATCAAAGTGGAAGACGCTTCCAAGATCCATGACTGGCTTGGACAGGTCGAGTCTCAGATGCGACGCACTCTATCAGATCTCGTCGGTACAGCTCTGAAGAAACTGCCGGAGGTTGGCGAAGGAAAAAAGTTCTTGGAATGGGTGGCTGCCTTCCCTGCTCAAGTGGTGGTGCTCGTCATCCAGATCACTTGGTGTAGGCAGGTGGAGAAGGCGTGTAAGTCTTCTGATAGTCATATGAGTGACGTCGAAACTTCTTTAGCCGAGTCGTTACGACTGCTAAGCGACTGTGTGATTTCCGATGCAGACGTGAATGTCCGGAAGAAGTATGAGCACTTGATCACGGAGATTGTCCACCAGACGAACGTCACGCGTCAGCTGATTGAGAAGCAAGTGGATAGTGTTCAGCACTTTAACTGGCTGTATCACATGCGGCATTACTTTAATCCGAATGCAAAGGATCCACTTCAGAGGCTGGTGGTTAGCGTCTCGAATGCAGACTTTACCTACGGATTCGAGTACCTCGGCGTCGGAGAGCGACTGGTGCAAACGCCGCTGATTGAACGCTGTTACCTGACGCTGACACAGGCGCTGGACCTGGGTCTTGGCGGCAGTCCGTTCGGTCCGGCCGGGACAGGGAAGACGGAGTCTGTAAAAGCGCTTGGGGCGCAGTTAGGTCGCTTCGTCCTCGTGTTCAACTGCGACGAACACTTTGACTTCCAGGCGATGGGTCGCATCTTTGTCGGTTTGTGTCAAGTAGGTGCGTGGGGCTGCTTTGACGAGTTTAATCGGCTGGAGGAACGAGTGCTATCTGCCGTCTCGCAGCAGATCCTTACGATCCAGCACGGGATTGCAGGTCAGAAGAGCGTCCTTTCGGGAAGTAAGAAGAGCAGTTCGTCCATTGAGTTGTTGGGGAAGACTGTCCAGCTGCATCAGGACGTCGGGATCTTTGTGACGATGAACCCAGGGTACGCTGGTCGATCCAATCTGCCGGATAATCTCAAGCAACTCTTCCGCAGCATTGCGATGGTGGCGCCGGATCGAGAGCTTATTGCGAGGGTGATGCTCTTCTCTCAAGGCATCGTGTCGGCAGAAGCGATTGCTCCGAAGGTGGTGCTGCTCTTTAGTCTGAGCTCGGATCAATTGTCCAAGGAGCCTCACTATGACTTTGGATTGAGAGCGTTGAAGAGCGTCTTGGTGAGTGCCGGACAGCTTAAGCGAAAGATGCGTCTTCAGGATGAAGAAATGGAGGTGGAGGAGCTCGAGACGGAGGCGCTTATCGAGTCGATTCGAGACACGATTCTTCCGAAACTCGTGGCGCAGGATAGTCCGATCTTTGAAGCGCTGTTGCATGGAGTCTTCCCACATGCGTCCGCGATGAAGACGAGAGAGCCGAAGCTGTATGAAAAGGTCATCGAGGTCGCTGCCAAGCACAAGTTCGTGTCGCACGAGACGTGGGTGGAGAAAGCTATGCAGTTGTATCGCGTCATGCAGCTGCGACATGGCGTCATGCTCGTCGGGTCCTCTGGGACGGGCAAAACGAGCGCTTGGAGAGTACTTTTAGAAGCGTTGGAGGAAGTGGATGGGAGGAAGGCGGATGCACATGTGATTGACCCGAAGGCTGTGTCGAAAGAAAGCTTGTATGGTTCTCTCGATAGTGCGACGTTGGAGTGGACGGATGGTATCTTTACGCAGACGCTACGACAGATTCTGAACAATGTTCGAGGTGAAAAGGATCGTCTCCAGTGGATTGTGTTTGATGGCGATGTGGATCCAGAGTGGGCGGAGAACCTTAACTCTGTGCTCGATGATAATCGACTGCTTACACTGCCTTCTGGAGAGCGTCTAGCGCTTCCGTCGAACGTCTGGATCATCATGGAGACCGAGACGCTCAAGCATGCTACCTTGGCGACAGTCAGTAGATGTGGCATGGTCTGGTTCACGGACGAAACGGTTCGTGTCTGTGACTACGTGGCGCACTTTTTTGATACCATTGGTCTTGATGCTTCCAGTACACCGTTATCGTCTCAGCAGTTTGAGTCCGAGACGACACGTGCAACGTTGTCGACTTATCTAGATATCCTCGAGAAGACGATCTACCGTGGTGACGATGCTCCATCTCTTGTCGAGCTGTGTCTGGAAGAAGCCACGACGTTGGAGCATGTCATGGACGTCACTCGCTTGAGGTTGTTGAACTCGACGTTTGCACTCGTACGTCAAGGTCTAGCCAAGATACATGAGTATAACGACGGACATGCATATCTGCCGCTTACAACGGACCAAATCGCAACGTTTGTGCCCAAGTGGCTTGCATTCTCGCTTGTGTGGGGTCTCGGAGGGTCTATGAATCAGGAGAATAGGGAGAAATTGTCCGAGACAGTGGTGCGGACGATGGAGAGTCGTGTCTCCTTCCCAGAGTTCTCTGACGGAGCTACTCTCCTGGACTATGAAGTGGTCGTGGAAAGTGGCGAGTGGCGTCTGTGGCAGCTCTCGGTGCCTCAGATGGAACTGGAGCCGCAGCAGATTCTAGCGACTGATATCGTCGTCACGACCGTCGACACGATGCGGCATGTCGAGGTACTTCGCGGCTGGCTTTCGCAACACCGTCCGTTGATCTTGTGTGGACCACCAGGTAGTGGTAAGACGATGACGCTGACGTCGACACTGAGCTCTTTACCGGAATTTGAGTTTGCGAGTCTTAATTTCTCTTCTGGAACGTCCGTGGACTTGATCCTCAAGACGTTCGCTCAGTACTGCGAATATAAACGCACTCGGAATGGGTATACACTGACGCCCAAGGTCCTAGACAAGTGGCTCGTGGTCTTTTGCGATGAAATCAACTTGCCAGAGCCAGATGCGTATGGTACACAGCGAGTGATCTCATTCCTTCGACAGATGATCGAGCACCGAGGCTTTTGGCATGGCAAGAAGAACGTCTGGGTCGAGCTGGATCACATCCAGTTCGTTGGTGCGTGTAATCCTCCGACAGACCCTGGACGCCACCCTCTCTCGCATCGTCTCCTCCGTCATGCACCCGTAATGCTCGTGGACTTCCCGTCGTACACTTCGTTAAAGCAGATCTACGGGACGTTCAACCACGCGCTTCTGAAGCTTGCTCCGTCCCTCAAGTCTTATAGTCAGCCTCTGACGGACGCCATGGTCGACATCTACGACCGGAACCAGAAGAAGTTCACGGCAGATGTCCAGCCTCATTATATCTACAGTCCGAGAGAACTGTCGAGGTGGGTGCGAGCGTTGTATGAAGCTATTCAGCCTCTCGAGTTCGAGATTGACGTGGAAACATTGATCAAGCTTATGCTGCATGAGTCACTACGGTTGTTCATGGACAGACTGGTGCGAGAGGAAGAGCAGACGTGGTGCTTTGAAACGTCCAAGGAGATTCTGGCGAATGAGTTCCCGCAAGTGATGTCGGAGTTAGATACGATCGACTTGAATGGAAACAACCCAGTGCTCTTTAGTACGTGGCTGTCCAAGACGTATGCGCAAGTGTCGCCTTCTGAGCTTCGGAAGCATATTGAAGCGCGATTGAGGACGTTTAATGAGGAAGAGATGGACGTCCAGTTGGTGGTCTTTGACTCTGTCTTGGATCACGTTCTTCGTATCGATCGAGTGCTGCGGCAGCCGCTGGGTCACTTGCTGCTTGTGGGCGAGAGTGGGGCTGGAAAGACTGTGCTCTCTCGCTTCGTCAGTTGGATCAACGGCATGTCTGTCTTCCAGATCAAACTCACGTCGTCCTATACGCTCGAGAACTTTGACGAAGACTTGCGTGTGGTCCTCAAGCGATGCGGATGCGACGGAGAGAAGATTTGCTTCATCTTTGACGAGTCCAATGTTCTTGACTCTGCTTTCTTGGAGCGTATGAACGCTCTCTTGGCGTCTGGAGAAGTCCCGGGACTGTTTGAAGACGATGAGTACGTGTCGTTGATGCATGCTTGTCGAGAAAGTGTTCAGCGAGATGGTGTCATGGTGGAGAACACGGAAGATGAGCTGTTCAAGTACTTTACGAGACAGGTGCAACGGAACTTGCACGTTGTGTTCACGATGAACCCTGCGACGGGAGACTTTCGCAGTCGAACGAATACGTCTCCCGCCTTGTTCAATCGATGTGTCGTCGACTGGTTTGGGACGTGGGATGACCATGCACTCGCGCAGGTCGCGTATGAGTTCACGAGACCATTGGATGTGGCAGATGCGAGTAAAAACTTCTCTTTGAAGGAGGAAGCGAGTGACTTGATTGAACAGACGCGAGTGACGACGTCTTCCGAGCCTTCATTCCGAGACGCTCTGGTGTCGACAATTGTCCAGATGCATCACATGGTCCTGCATCACATGCAACGTCTGCAGCAGCGTCATCTTCAGTACAACCACATTTCTCCTCGAGACTATCTCGAGTTCATCAGACACTTTATCAAGTTGTTTAGCGAAAAGAAGTCGCAGTTAGAAGACCAGCAGCTTCATCTCAACGTCGGAGTGGATAAGCTCAAGGACACGAGGAAGCAAGTGGCGGAACTGCAGGCGCAGCTGAGTGTCAAGGAGAAACACTTGACGCAGAAGGACAAGGAAGCGAATGAGACGCTCCAGCGGATGGTCAAAGAGCAGAACCAGGCAGAGGAAAAGCAGAGGGAAACGGCGGATCTACGCACTGCGTTGGAGCAGCAGGACGCTGAAATCAGTTCTAGAAAGGAAACGGTCGAGGCGGACTTGGCGCAGGCTGAGCCGGCACTGATCGAGGCTCAGGCGTCTGTGAATTCGATCCGGAAGGCGCAGCTGGACGAGCTCCGAGCGTTGGCTCGACCTCCTGCCGCCGTGCGCATGACGCTCGAGGCGGTGGCTGTGATGCTTGGGGAGAAGAGTCTCGAATGGGGAGACCTGCGCAAGTTTATCCGACGAGACGACTTTATCTCGCAAGTCGTGAACTTTGACTCGGAGAAACTGACGCCGAGACAACGGCAGACGGTGCAGGTGAATTACGTTGATAAGACAGACGAGTTTGAGTATGAGAAGGTGAATCGCGCGTCCAAGGCGTGTGGTCCATTGTACAAGTGGATTACGTCTCAGCTGAGCTACACGCAGATTCTGCACAAGATTCAGCCGTTGCGAGATGAAGTCCAGCAGCTCGAGGACAAGTCTGCTGGTTTACGAAGAGATGTGATGGACGCAGATGCGACGATTAACGAACTCGAGCAGCGGATCGCAAAGTACAAGACCGAGTACGCTGCGCTCGTGAGTGAGAGTGAGCGGATTAAGAGCGATATGAGTCAAGTGAAGACCAAGGTCGAGCGGTCGGAGGCGCTCTTAGATAGCTTACTGCAAGAGAGTGAGCGTTGGGAGAATAGCTCGACGTCGTTCGAAGCGCAGATGGAAACGTTGGTGGGGAACACGTTGCTCAGTGCTGCCTTCCTCACGTACGTCGGTTTCCTCGACTTCCAACAGCGCAAGATCCTCAGTCAGGATTGGCAGGATATTTTATCTAGCATGGGGATCAAGACCGAGGCGCAGCTCAGCTTTGTCGACTACTTGTCTCGTCCGAATCAGCAGCTGGAGTGGCAGGCGAGTGAGCTCCCTGCAGACGACTTGTGCTATGAGAACGCTATTATCCTCGAACGTTTCAATAGGTTCCCGTTGATCATCGATCCGTCTAGTCAAGCTCGGACGTTCATCCTGCGGCATTACGCCATGACGTCTAAAGGCAAGATCACAGAAACTTCCTTCCTAGACAAGTCGTTCATGAAAGTGCTGGCGAGCGCCATTCGCTTTGGAACAGCCTTGTTGGTGCATGACGTCGAGCGCATTGACCCGGTGTTGAACCCAGTGCTGAATCGAGAGCTGTACAAGACCGGGAGGAGAGTGCTCATTCGCATCGGAGGAGAAGAGATCGACTACTCTCCTGACTTTAGACTCTTCTTGATCACGAGAGACCCGTCCACTCGGTTCCCTCCGGACATTAGCAGTCGCGTCACGTTCGTCAACTTTACAGTCACACCGAGCTCTCTCCAGGGACAGGCGCTGAGTATGTTGCTGAAGAGTGAGGAGCCAGAAGTGGAGGAGAAGCGAAGGAATCTGTTGAAACTGCAGGGAGAATATCAGGCCAAGCTGAGAGAGCTGGAGGACTCGGTCCTGCAGCAAATTAATGACGTTCGAGGAAACATTTTAGATGACGACTCGGTCATCAACGCGCTGGAGAAGACGCAGTCGGAAGCAGCGAATATTGCCGAGCAGTCGCGCGAAACGGAGTCTACTATGGCGCAGGTGAATAACGCCACGATGCGCTATCGACCTCTGGCGTTCGCATGCGCTCGACTATTCTTTACACTGGACAACCTATCGTCCGTCCATTATCTGTATCACTACTCGCTAAGTGTTTTTCTAAGTCTCTTGTCGAGCGTTCTATCGTCTTGCAAGAAAGATGCGGCTACAGGAGGACAACGCCTGACTAGTCTAGCCAACAAGCTCTTCTCCCAAGTAAGCACGCTGGTGAGTCCAGGGCTGCTGGAAGAAGATAAGCTCATGTTTGCGATGCGACTCGCTCAAGTCTATCTGGAGTTTGACATGGAGAGCAAAGACGCGACGGATGGTGCGAGTACCAAGAACATTGACGCTCCGTCGGATGAAGAGGTGGATATATTGCTGAGCACGATGCCGACGTTCCTATCGTCCGAAGCATCAGCGTTAAGGGAAGAGATGATGACTCTCCTCTCGCCTCTGAATACTCTGGATGTCGATCGGATGCTAAAGCTGCTGCAGCTATCATCCTTTAAGCACTTGGTGGAGCATATTCAAACGCATGCAGACGAATGGGTGACGTTCATGCAGCATCCTCAGGCAGAGAGACATGTACCAAGCGGATGGGACGATGCCTACGTCAAAGAAGAGAGTCCTCGACGTGCTGCTTTCCGTCGACTGATCCTCATTCGATATACTCGACCTGATCGTCTTGTGTATGCTGCCGAGACGTTTGTGGACGCAGTCTTCGGAAGCAACTTCCCATGGAGAGGAGACGTGGACTTGAGACACGTCGCCCAGAACTCGTTGCATCCTTCTCGAGCAGTGCTCTTGTGCTCCAAGCCTGGATTCGCCGCTGGATCGGAGGTCGATGCTCTCGCGGAGACGATGCAGAAGAAGTATCAGTCGGTCTCGATGGGATCTGCCGAGGGTTTTGAAGCGGCGGAAAAGCACCTGCAAACAGCACAAAAGTATGGAACGTGGCTGTTGCTTCGGAATGTCCATTTGTGCCCAGAGTGGCTCGTGTCGTTAGAGAAAAAACTGTTTAACGCACGTGAGAGCACACATAGTGGCTTTAGACTCTTCCTGACGAGTGAAATTCATCCGAAACTACCTGTCAATCTACTCCGGGTGTGCGACAGAGTAGTGGTAGAGCCTCCGACTGGTGTCAAGATGAATCTCTTGCGATCGCTGGATGGCGTGAGTTCTAGTCGGATGGAAAAAGCACCGGCGGAACGATCGAGACTGTATTTCCTACTCTCGTGGTTCCATGCGCTTGTGCTGGAACGACTGAGGTACGTTCCTGTCGGCTGGTCGAAAGGCTACGAGTTCAGTCAGAGCGACTTTAGATGCGCTTGCGACGTTATCGACAGGTGGATGGACTCGGTCGCAGGAGATCGAGCGCACTTGCCGCCCGACTCGATCCCGTGGTATGCCCTCCGAACGACGCTGAGCGAAAGTGTCTACGGAGGTCGTATTGATAATGACTTTGATCAGAAGTTGCTCGTTGTGCTACTTGATAAGGTCTTTACGTCCCAGAGCTACGATACCACGTATGCGCTTGTGGATGATGAAGACGACAAGGTCTTGGTGCCGGAAGGACGGTCTAAGGACCAGTTTATCGAGAGTATACAGCGTCTGTCTATGGCCAACCCTCCGACGTGGCTCGGACTGCCTCGATCAGCTGAAACGATGATCCTTGTCAAGGACGGAGAGCATACGTTGAAGAACTTGCACTGTATGCAGGATCTGTACGGTAGTGAAGGAGCAGACGCCTCGGAAGAAAGCATGTCGGTTGTCTTGCCTTCTGACCAAGTGCAGTCGACGAATGCAAATCGTCCAAAGTGGGTGGTGGCGTTAGAGGCACGAGTAGGTACGTGGCTGGATATGCTGCCGACACATCTACCAGACTCCGACTCGACATCGAGAGCGATTCGAGACCCGATCTCACGATGCCTCCTGCGGGAAGCAAGTACAGGCAAGCAGTGTTTATCGACTGTTCGAACGTTGCTCGAAAAGGTGCGAAGCGTATGTGCTGGTGAAGCGAAGCCGACCAACGAGATTCGATCGGTCATGGTGCCGCTCTTCCAAGAGCAAGTGCCGACAGACTGGCAAGCGTGGTTCCGTGGTGCCTCGACGCTTACGCTAACGGAGTGGTTTGCTGACTTTGCTAAACGACTGACGCAGTTTCGTGCTCTTGCTACTTTGGACACACCGGACTATATTCTGTCGTCGGCTGATGGGATCTGGCTTGGAGGGTTCTTCTCTCCTGAGGCTCTACTTACTGCCACTCGACAGCTTGCGGCAGCTACGATTGACTGTCCGCTGGATGAACTGGCGCTTGTGGCTGAACGTGAGTCTCATGATGAAACTGGGGCGTTTGGTGTGAGTGGGTTGTTGGTTGAAGGAGTGGAGTGGACGGAAGGTGGCATCATGCCGTCTGATCAAGTCCGAACTGCTTTGCCTCCGATCTACCTTCGTTGGGCTTTAAAAAGCGACATGCAAGAGTACTATCAGCTTCCGATGTACGCCACGAGTAAGCGTAATGAGCTACTCTGCACCATCGGTGTGCATGCTGGAAATAGTGATGTGGACAAGTCCAAGTGGATTGAAAGAGGTGTGGCATTCGTCCTGTGGCAGTTTACAAGCTAACAAATCAAATCAAAAAGTCAATTCTTTTTCATTTACGCAATTCACGTTTAGCTTGAAGCCTTGAGCATCGTCAGCAGTGCGCTACGAACTGTTCGCACAGATACTTTGTTGGGTTCGGCTTGAGATTTCTTTTCCATTTGATTGAGGCAAGTTCGTAGCGTCTGGACAACCTGGAGTGGCGTCACTTGCGAAGGGCGTCGTGGCAGGAGTTCCTGTAGCGCCATTTCGTCTCGATGGAGGAGACAGTACTTTAGCAGTTCAATGTACACGGTGCCTTGTACCTCTTCCTTTCGCTCCGTTTTCGCTCGTCGGAATGCATTTGCATCCTTGTCGAGTAGAAATCTATCACGACATTGCTCATATAGATCCCAACGCAAGAGCTCATGACTAGCTTCGAGGAAGAAGCCACAATTGCAGAGCAAATCAGCATAAGCTAGTAGCTGATTGACATTCTTTCCATCAGGAGCTTCTGCAAGTTTAGATGGAGGTGGTAGTAGCAAGAGCGCTCGTTCGGAGTACGAACGGGTAAGCGGAGCTTTTTTCAAAAGGTTAAAGAGACGAGGACTACGAGAAGCCATGTGCTGTACGAACTGGACAAGGTGCTCTGGTTCTTTTAGCAGGTATAGACGACTCAGACTCTCCATGTACATTTGTTTCGAGAAGGAAGAGACTGTGCCGTGGAAATCTGCCAAGACTCTTTCATCATGAAAGAGCAGAGGACTCGGCGCATGGATGCCATTAGCCTTGTGGCTGTGCTTGAAAGTGCTGTCGCCAAGTAGCGCCATCTCCAATTGCGCCAGCCAACGATCTGCATGCTCTGGAGATAAGACGCCAGAGGAAAAATCGAGACTGGATATGTTACGCAGACGCAAGTCTCCTTTAAAATCCGCTTCGACCGGACTAAAAGACAGCTCAACGTTGCGGTCGTTGCCTGCCTCCAAGCTCTCCACATAATTCTTTGTATTGAGCTGAGCTTGCTGCTGTCGACTGAGGTAGATCCAATCGGCAAGACGATGCAGCGTCTCGAGGTTTGCTGGTGTCAAGTGTTGAACGCCAGTGGTGGTCTTGGCACTCCCTTTATCTAAACTAGACCCGATTCTTCCCGTGACGAGAATGTCATGAGCGATACGGTAGATATACAGCACCAGTCTAGACATGTCATCAGCCAGTTGCCACTGAGACGCAGCGGAAGAATCGGATGAGAGGAAGAGAGCAGGACTGACAATAGACTCTGTAGCTACTTGCTGGATAGGCTCCGGGACATTCCCATTGCTCTCTTGCATGCCTTGGAGAGCGTACTTGGAGGTTTCAAACTTGCCTGACGGACCGTAGGAGTGGATGACGCTGAACGCAGCAGAGGTGTTCTGTAGCTTTTGTTCATGGTGTTTGGCTAAGTCTTTCGCAGGAGGAGTCTGGAGGAAGCTGAATGTCGTCGGAGAGAAGACGGCGGCAGTACTGGCACAACCGGTTGTGGTCAATAGACTCCAGGGTGTCTCTGGAGAAGAAGAAGGCAGGTCGAGGCAAGTCAGTCGATCACCAGTGGCGAGACTATAAACGCCCAGTCTCGTGGCGTACAAGACGAGGAGCATGTGGCGATGAGCTTTCACAGACAGGATGGAGCCAGAGGTTTTACGCTGCCATTCCTTTAACGAAAGCAAAGACTCGGCTTGCAAGAGTCTCTCTGCACGCTTCAGCTGCACGATAGTTACGTGACCTGTGGCAGGAGAAATAATAAGAAGCTCTCCCGTCACGTTATGAGCGCAAAAGAAGAGAGATGGGTCGTACTTTGGAGTCTCTAGCACATGTTTCCATGGTAGCGATATGATACGAAGCGAACCAGCACCACGAAAGTGAATGCCAGATGAGGCCGAGACGATCCAAAGTCCGATGGAACTGCTTTCCAAGTGCTTGACGTTGGTTACGTCCGTGGAGAAAGCAGCTCCGACGGAGATTTCAGTCCGGAACGTAGTAGGATCCTGATCGAAATGGACTTGACGGAAGCACAGCTTTGGCTCGGCACGTGACTCTCGAGACCACCACGAGAGCTCCAGTGCGTCTCCTGCAAAAGGTCTATCGGTCGTCGTGGTGAACATTTCCACTGGTCGTGTCCATCGGAGGTTTGGATTCGAGAGGAAGCTGAGCTTGTTCAGGTACGTCCACTGATACAAGTCGCTACTCCACTCCCAGATGTATGCCAAACCGTCTTGACGGGCAACGAGGCATCGCAGCGACGATGACGAAGTTTTCGTGTTAGAGTTGGAGGAAGGAGACGACTGGATGAAACGAAGAGAGACGATCGGACAGTCGAAGCGAGCGCATAGCAGCGGGCTCTTGGCGATAACAACACCTTCTTTGCCTATTTTGGATGTCGCGAAGAGCTCCTGGACGATACGTAGCTCGTCGACGGCCGTTTGGCCTGTCGTACGCAGTCCAGCGAATCCCCCTGATAGAGGCTCATTCGCAACTGGTTTCGAAGGCGGCACAGCGTCCAGTACGAAGACGACGCGAGGCGTATCTTGAGCAGTACCAGCAGTCGATCTTTGCTTGTCATTTTTTAATCGCAGGACAATCGCGACATGCCCAGGTGTCGTGGTACATGTCTCCAATCCATAGTCATGTGGAGGATCTAGAGCAGCGTCTAGTACTCGCTGCCCTCGCACAGCAGGCCACTGGAGGTCTCGTCTCCATTTGTACTCCATTCGGACGGTCATTCCTACTGACTAGGATAAAGTATGCGATGGAGGCTCGAGGGTCACAACCACATATTCCGTCTACTTAACACGCATGCTTCGTATCGGCGTGAGACGAGTCCTCCGACCGGCCATGCAGCCGAGGCAGCACTATGCGCTGTCTGCGTTGCAACCGCCGACGTCTTCACAGGATAGGTCATCGACGCCAGCATTAATGCCTTTGGCGAAAGAGTACCCGTCCACGACACTCGCCTTTGCTCGGCACTTTGCGACGAGCAATGCTAAGAACACGCCGTTGGCACAGGCTGACGCTGCAGCTGCAAAGAAGAAGATCCAGGCAGCTCGACGTCGACGTACTAAGATCAAAGCTCAAGTAGGTTTTATACTAGATGATCTTGTATCATTCTCATCTCACAAGATGATAGGAGAAGAAGCTCGAGTCGGCATTGGAGAAAGGAGGCGAGCGAAGGTTGATTCGAGTCGATGACTTGGAGAATGACATCCCTCGGTTGTCAGAACGCGCGCTAGGCTTTGCGAAACGAACGCCTGAGATGGCTATGAACGGCGTTCGGACCGTCGCACATGCCTTGTCTCTCATCGTGACGGACCCACCGCGGGTGAAGGCGTGGCTGATCAAGCAAAAGGAGATGATCAAGAAGGAGGCGCGTCACTACTGGCTCGGATCCAAGCTTTTGTGGGCTGACGTGACGACGTGCAGTCGTATCGTCCGACGTCTCTTGCAAGGCCACGTGATCTCTCGTCGAGAACGCAAGCAGCTGCGTCGGACGGTCGTGGATCTCTTGCGTCTGATCCCGTTCTCCTTCTTCCTGATCGTTCCTTTCATGGAAGCTCTGTTGCCAGTAGCCCTCAAGCTCTTCCCGAACATGCTCCCGAGTACTTTTAAGGACGCGTACCAGAGAGAGGAAGACATGAAGCGTCAGCTGCAGCTCCGAGTGTCTCTCGCCGAGTTCATGCAGGAGACGGTGAAGGAGGTGATGCAGGACACGCGGGACAGTGACAGTGTCCCGGAAGAGCGTCGCGCGACGGCCAAGGAAGTCGTGAGCTTCGTTGAGCGTGCGCAGAAGGGCGAAGTATTATCGGCCGACGAGACGTTAAAGATCGCCAAGCTCTTTAACGACGAGTTGATGCTCGATAACATCTCTCGTCCGCAGCTCGTGGGTTTGTGTAGGTTCATGGGCATCCAGCCGTACGGTAACGACAGCATCCTTCGTTTCCAGCTCCGGAATCGCGTTCGACAGCTCAAGAACGATGACCAGGACATTATCTGGGAAGGTCTGGAGGATCTGAACAAGGAAGAGCTCCGACAGGCGTGCATGGAGCGAGGCATGCGCGCGACGGGGCTGACCAAGGCCGGGTACTTGCGTCAGATGCGCCAGTGGCTGGACTTGAGCATCAACAAAAACGTTCCTGCATCTCTACTCTTGATGTCTCGCGCGTTTAACATCACTGCGTCGACGGAGAGCGTGGAGGAGATGCTCGCGACGAGTATGTCTAGTCTAGATGAAGAGCTCGTGACTGAAGTGGCGCTGTCGGCACCTAGTAGCAAGGAGGAGAGTCGGGAGCTGCGTGAGCGTCGTCTTGAGAACATTCGATACCAGAACGAGATGATTGCAGATGAAGAAAAGTTCCGAGAGGAAGGAAAGAAGAAGGAGGACGGGGAGGATGCACAGGCAGAGGAAGAGGTCACGAGCGTCGCGATGGATGGAAGTGCAGAGGACGCGCCGGAGATTACATCAGTGGAGGAGAAGACGGAGGAGTCCAAGTCAATTGAGAACATCGTGACGTTGGAAGAGCTGAGTACGCTCGAGTCCCTTGCGTCGAAGAGTATCGTGAGTCGAGAACGAGCGGCGTTAGATCAGCTTCTGAAGAGCAAGACAGAGATGGATGTGGAAGAGCAGCTCGCGGCGGGACGCATCGGTGCCAAGATGGCGCGACGGGAGAGCAAGACGGCGAGTCGGATGATGCAGCGTCTGGAGCAGATGCTGAGCAAGTTGGAAGTGGATCTGGACAAGGTCGACAAGGACGTTGGCGACAGGCTCAACGTCTTGGATCGAGACAGCGACGGTGTACTGTCGGCGGAAGAGCTCCGAGACGCGGTACTGACGATCTTCCGAAAGCGGCATGAGCGAGAGGACGTCGAGTGGCTGATTGCCCAGTTGGATGAAGATAACGACGGTCGTATTTCGCTCAAGCAGCTCGTGGAGTGGATCGACCAGTGCAAAGACATTCTGGAAGTGACGGGTCAGATCCAGCCGGAGCTGTCCGAGTCTCTCGGCGGTTCGAATGAAGAGGAAGGAGCAAGCAAGGGATCGACTTTGCGTCGATCGAGCAGTAAGAAGAGTGCTTCCAAGACCGAATAAAACATCAATAGACTTTTCTCTACGACAAGCACAAGGATTTTGGAAACAGACCTATGTATTCGTAGCTTCTTATGCTAGAGTCAACCTAATCGAGCTTACACCACCGAAATATCGACGCTCGGGCGCATCTCACCACACACAGCCAGGACGTCGTGGATCTTGTTGTTCTTGAAGTCTTCCAAGAGCTTGGCTTCGTCCTTGATGTCATTCTCGTCCACCGCGACGAACGCCTGTTCGTTCAGGATGTAGTCGAAGCGAGGAGCCCACTTGCGAGAACCGAGACGAGCGGTCGTGGAGCAGTTGTCCACCATGTACGACACGCCACGAGCGTGCATGTACGGGTTGAGCGAGTCGACGGATTCGATGACCGACTCGTTCGCGACCTCCGAATAGCAGTGGCCACGCTCGACGAGCAAGTCGACCTGCGCCATCATCATCGCGACGTACGATCCGGCCGTGAACGGGTCCATGACAAAGTTGCCGTCGCGAGCAGCACGCACCTTCTCGCCGACCTTCCACGTCAAGGTCTGGTCGATCTTGCCCATTGGGTATCGGTCGTGACGAGACACGGCGTTGTTCACCGACTTGATCTCGTTGCCACACGCGACGTCGTCGTAGCACTCCTCCATAATGTCTTTGCACGGGTGGTAGGCGGCAGCGTAGGCTTTTTCAAACGTCTTCTTGTCTTCTCCTTCAAAGCTCTCGTACACGGCCTTGATGCCCTTGTGCGAGATCATGTCATTCACAGGACCAGTGATGCACTCGGCCGAGCGCTTGAACGCATCTTCGTGGGAAGCGCCTTGGGACACGTACCGCCGGAATAGCGATTCAACGAGACCGTGGACACCGCCCAAAAGGATCGCGCGTTCACCGAAAATGTCCGACTTATATTCGTCCGACATGGTCGTGTAGAACGTGTACGGCGAGCCGAGAGCGACACTCCAGCCAAGCGCATGCTCGTTCGCGCGGCCGTTCACGTCCTGGTGGATGGCGACACTGGCGTTGATACCGGCGCCAGCGACTTCCTTGCCTTGCACATACAAGCGTCGGACGGATGGGCCCATGCCCTTGGGGGCAGCCATGACGACGTTGACGTTGGACGGGAAGGTCTCCTTGTTGGACTCGAGGTGGCCGAGGAGGAAGCCGTGCGAGAGGCCGAGCGTGGCGCCGTCCTTGAGGAGCGGGAAGATCTTCGAGTAAAGCTGGGTGCAAGCAGCGTCAGAGATGAGCAGAAGGACCATGTCGGACTCCTTGATCACGTCGAACATTTCACCGAGCGAGTTGCTGTCTTCCGTGAATCCGACCTCGCGGGCCTTGTCAAAGGACGAGGAGCCATCGCGGAGACCGACCTTGACGTTGACGTCGGTGCCCTCGAGCGAGTCTCGGAGGTTTTGCGCCTGAGCAGGGCCTTGGGATCCCCATCCAATGACACCGATCTGCTTGACACCTTCAAAGGCCTTGGGTAGAAGCGAGAACTTGTCGCGGCCGCCAGGCAGCACGACTTCCTCCGTGTTGCCCATTTGGACGGTACGAAGGTGGTCTTTAAAGACCTTGGACTCGAGCTTGGATGCATTCGTCGAGAATGCGTTGAAGCGAGAGGAGGCGCCTACGAGGCGGTTGGTACGACGAGCGAGGAACATGAGTGCGGAAGGTGTGCGCTTTGGATCGCAAACTCGGAAATGGCTGGACCGTCGCTCAGGTTCAAAAACGTTGGATAGAGGGACGTTCGATTTGGATATTTTCAGAAGCTTTTTGTATCATGAGAGAGGGGTTTGGATAGGAGAATAGTGATGAGTAGATGTGGATTTAGTAGGATGGTTTGCGCAATTTCACCGGCTGGACTTGTAACCCTAGCAACAAGAGTATGACAAGGTGTACCGCCCACAAGAACTAGATGTCGATTGGATCTGATACTACGGTTTCGGACGATGTTTGGACGCTGATATTGCTATAGCTATGGTAGTGATGGACAGGATTTGTGTATTGATATGGATGGATAGAACTAGTGCGAGCGTTTTGAAGATATAATGCATGGAGGTAGGACGAGTGGAGTGAAGAGTTATCTGATTCGAATGAACTTTTATTTTTATTTTGTACGGTTTTTTTGCAAGCTCTGCTTGAATACTGCAGTGTCTGTTGGTCCGGTGCAATCGGAACACGTACGAGTCCAAGCAGCCTTTGGCTCAGTTCTAGTCTGTTCTATGTTTATGACACCGGATACATCGGGCGTCATTGCGCAATTCCTTTCAGCCCATGCGAATTTGTGCAGGATCCGTCCAGACGGTGGTCTTGGAGTTGCGCATACATCTTGTCCTGGCGGAGCTATTCGGCAGGAGAAGAGTGTGAGCTAATTGCCAGTCTAGCTTGGCAAACGAACAGCTATACTCTAGCTACAAAGATTCAGATAACGCACAGAGATCAGCGGAATCGCATCTACGACGTACAAGGTAAGCATGGCAGTCGGTATGGACAAGAATAGCCTCTTCATACGGCATACACATGCGCTTTTGAGCATCAAACGACCATAGAAGCAACTCTTGCGAATGACATTCAGCACGACTACAAGTACCTTGTAAGAGCCCATACCTGCGTCGATGCCAATCGTACCAGTACCCAGAATTACTTTTATATCAAGAGAAACATGAGTCTTGTTCAATTTCATCCTGTTGCTTTAAAGGCAAGACTCCGAGTGGACTTGATTGTCAAGAAAAAAGTCTGCTTATTCCATCGCCTCCTTGGCCTCACGGACCTTCCTCTTGCACTCAAAGTCCAACAGGTCGCAGTCCGAGACTTCCCACGGGAACGGCTTGTTGCGAAGCTTGAGGTACGTGTACTCGGGGGCAGGCTCATGGTGTTCGTGTCCGTGCGCGAAAATCTGGAAGACCGTGAAGGCACCGACGAGACCCATCATGCCCTTAGAGATCATGGTCCATCGCTCCATCTGAGCTGTTTTCATATTGCATACGTAAGATCTTTGTATTTGTATTTGAAAAGCGAGATGAAACGTACACTTGGCCTCTTCTTCCGTAGCAGAGGACATCTGACGGGCACCCTTGCGGGCCACCTGCGTAGTCGTACGCGCTCCTTTCATCAACATGGACTGCATAGACGTTTAGGTATGTGTGCATCGGTAGCATTGGAAGGAGCCTACCATCATATTTGTATGCGCTCCCGGCGGTTCGATCAGTGCTGTTTTGTGGTTGTGCGGCGGAAAGCGCGGTGGCAGTTTATGAGAAGACGCGTTTTTATGTCAGCGGACGTTTACAAGATGCCACGAATAAAACACGTATTGCCACTGGACACAACTCGAGACACTCGTCGCCGAGCGGGACGATGGCAGTCGACACGACGTATTATGAGGTGCTGCAGGTGAGTGAGACGGCGACTGGTGACGAGATTAAGAAGGCGTATCGGAAGCTAGCTGTACGCCATCATCCAGGTACGTAGAGTATTTCCAAGTGAGTGTTTTGCCGATTAGATTCTCATTCCTTCCTCGACGACACCTTCTAGACAAGAATCCGGACGATAAGGAAGCGGCGGAGAAGAAGTTTAAGGAAATTGGAGAGGTATAACTCTTTATTATACCTTGTGTACCATATACAAGTACTGAGAAGCTAGTTATTACTCTGTAGGCGTACGCTGTGCTGTCGGATGAGAGCAAGCGAAGTCATTATGATCGCTTCGGCAAGGACGCTGTTACTGGCGGTCCGAGCGGAAACGCTGGGGCTGGTGCGAACATGCACGGCTTCCAGCAGCAAGATGCCGAGGAGCTTTTCAGAGCCTTCTTTGGAGGAGAAGATCCGTTCTCGGTCTTTTTCCAGGATGGTATGCGAGGAGGACCCGGTGGCATTCGCGTCAGACAGTTCGGCCCGGGCATGACCTTTACTTCCTTCGGCGGACCACCTCCTCACATGCGACGCCGAAATGGGAATCCGTTCCAGCAGCCACAGTACGTCTTGTCTTGAGCTCGTATCGCGTGACAAACATTCTTATCTTTCTGTAATACTAGACCGAACGGAGGACGTGGAAGAGATGAGAACGTGGAGCAGGCGCCTGCATCTCGCTTTGGAGGAAGCACACTGCTCATCTGCGCTGTGCTTTGGTTCATGGGCATCCCGTTCACCTACCTCTGGCTTGGCGTCGTACTCCTCAGTTACTTTGGCTTCATTTAGACTATTTTTCGTGCCGTCGATCTGTAGCGCACATGTTAGTTCCTTTCAGATAGGTATGAAAACATCAAATAAATCCTACAGATTTACTTTCGTAGGTATTGCATCTTGCTGTCAAATGGACATGTACGACGCTTTCTCATGAGTTTAAATGCTGGAAGAAAAAAGAAGAGATGAACGTATTCATCAAATTATAGATTGCTATAGGTATGACACAGTATCAAGTCGTAGGAATAGAATCTACACGTCATCTTTTGAGGATAAAAGACAAGGAGCTAGAATTGTCGGATGTCATCAGACATACAACCGCAGAAGGACGATTTTTTCTTATATGAGCACCTATCTCTTCATGCTGCATTCAGTTGCAGGAGAAACAGCTTAATTGTATCGTAGTGCAGCCAAGTATATATTATAGCAAGCTAAACTTGCATATGATGGCAGATAAGGAAACGAGGACAAGGAGAAAACAGACGTGGGATGTGCATTTCGGTTATCCGGTAATCTCACCAAACTCCGAGTAGTAGTTCGAGACAGCAACAGAGCTCTTGTCGGCGTCTTCTGGGTCAAGCCAGATGCGGCACTTTTCGTACGGAGGCGAGTACAGGTGGAGTGTGATGGCATCCATATCGGCATCCGGGTTGCCAATCTTGTGCAGACCGAGCGAGTCGTCCATGTACGAGACGCCGGACGTGATGACGTCATTGGCTGCTTCCGCCAGCTTTCCATCTTCCGACCGGACGTAACGCACCTCATTGACACGGCCTTGGATGTGCTTGACCCAGCAGCCATTGCACGGATGGTCATGGATGGGGCTGTATTTTCCGCGGTTCCAGCACAAGAGCATGAGTGCGTAGGTCTCATTATCCGTCGAGATCAAGTTGCGAGTATAGTTGCGTGAATAGTCAAAGTGAGCAAACGACGCGAGTTCTTCCAAGTCGCCCGAGTAGGCTCTGCAGGCAGCAATGAGTACCAAGGCAGTAGGCTAGTTTCATACATGCTAAATACTCTAAAAGTTGGCGTAGCTCAGTCTTGCTTTTGAGAGGTAGCTCTGGTTGCTTTCGTAGCACGTCTTCGACGGCAGCAACGAGATCTGGTAACGACTCGACCTTCATCTTTTCTTCTTCGCGACTTATGATGTGCTGATGTGCGGGAGACACGTCTCTTGTGTCGAAAAGTCATAAAATACCACTCTGATCATGTGCAGAATTGTAAGCTTGTGGGTCTGGATTGTAAATCGGACAACATCGGGAGTCGACTCCTTGGCCGAGTGCTTCGAGTGCTTGCTAGCTCTTCGTCTTCCTTGAGACCTTATTTGGGACGACGAGAGAAACGCCTGTGAGCGTGTAACGGATCGTTTTTGTGGAAGGGCCAACGTTCCGAGAGAATACTATGGTAAGAGACGCGCCAGTGGAGACGGAGGCGAGCCATAAGCGCCGGAGAATTGTCCAGGAAGATCGAATAATGGTCGGCAAACGTATTAAGCGCCGTGAGGATATACCGCCGCTTGCCAATAGAGAGAACCGAGACCACTCGAATGTTGTGCCGTCCTCGGACCTCGTCACCACCAAGCCCATGGTGGCAGCGCCTAGGAGGAGCGCTTCGCCCAGTGGCTCTGTCCGCCCCATCCACTCTCTTCGTCAGCTCACACACTCGTGTCTACGTAAACGCCACTTTGGCTCTGCACTCTTCTACGCAGATAAATTGGCATCGCTCGCGCCGCAGTCGGCACAGGATGAGCTGCTGTTCATCGAGTGCTGCTACTGGGAGAAGCAATACAAGCGAGCCATTGCGTTACTACAAAAGTCTCCATTGCTAAGCTTACAGACGAGGACGACGCTGGACAAGACGGCGCTTGATGCGTTCCTACTGCTCGGTCAGTGTATGCTGGCGACGGACGACCATGAAGAGTATTTAGAATACGTCGGATCTCTCTTGCCGAGTACGGAGGACGGCGTGGAAGAGATGAGCAAGCAGTTTGATCAGGTACAGGACAGTGAAGTCAATGTCGTTGCGTCCTTAGCGCTTGTGATCGCCGACGCGTATGAAGCTGCTGGTCATCTGGAGAAAGCGACGACGTACTGGAAAGCATCGATTAGATGTGATGTCCGGTGCTCGGAAGCTTTCTTTCGTCTCGTGGAAAAGCAGGTCTTAACGGCAGTAGATGAGAAGCAGTTAATGCGGTCGCTCCACTTTGCCAAAGATGAAACAGGCATGCTCAAGGACTTGTACGCATCCTACATTGGCAAGTACGATGCGAATGTCTCTGTTGACGACAAGTTCTCTAGTATCGACGATAAGCTCGGTCTGCAGCAGAACCTCGACTTGGTACGTTGTCAGTACAGCTATCTCATAGATGCAGCTCTTATCTCGTTTGACTAGGCGGTGGCGAAAGCAGAGACCTTGTACTGTCAGCAGCAGTTCGATCAGAGTCTGGAAGTATGTGAACGAGTGCGACGGCAGGATCCGTACAACCCTCACATCATAACTGTCTACGTCGGCAGCATGTTTGTGCTCAAACAAAAGCAGAATCTGTATCACTATGCACATGAGTTGGTACGTTCCTCCTGCCTAGTATAAGTGGCTTGGTCTAATGACGCTGTGTAGGTGGATACGTACCCGAAGGAGGGTAGTACGTGGTACAGCGTCGGGTGTTACTACCTGCTGGCCGACAAGATGGACGAGGCGCAGCACTATTTTTATAAAGCGACTACGATGGACGCTTCTTATGCGCCTGCGTGGGTTGGATTCGGCAACGCATTTGCAGCACAAAAGGATAGCGACCAGGCAGTGGGGTGCTACCGAATAGCTGCGAAGCTCTTCCCGGCGAATCATCTCGTCCATTTGTACTTGGGCATGGAGCATCGACGCACAGACTCGCTTCTTGAAGCTCAGGACTGTTTGAATAAAGCAAAGGAGCTGTGTCCGACTGATCCGCTCATCTATAATGAGCTCGGGAGCGTCTACTTTGCCTGTAGCAACTACATCCAGGCGGTTGCTTCGTTCAACAAGGCTTTGGAACTTTGTAGTCATTTGCCAACGGTACCTTTCGCTGGCTTGTACGTCGTAGATGATGCGTCTAATGCACTTGGATGGATGTAGAATTTGATGGTGGCGTGGGAACCGACACTTTTCAACCTCGGCGTCTCGTATCGCAAGCTACGGTGCGCTGAATCTGCTTTACTTGGTGACTTGTGGTCTTATTTTGTTGCTGTAGGAAGTTTGATCAGGCGATACGGTCCTTTACGCGAGCGCTATACTATGCCCCCACCAACGTACGGACGCTTTTTTACTTAGATTTAGTTGTTGCAATCGTCTTATGTGCTGTGCACTGTAGGCGTCAGCACACTCTGCGTTGGGATTCACATACCATCTGCAGGGTAATCTGGACCAAGCCATCGATTGCTACCATTCGGTACGTCTCTTTCTTCTTTGCATTCATAGTAAGATGCTGATCTTTGTCATGGCGAGTAGGCACTAGCGTACGATGCCGAGGATGCACTAGCGGGAGAGATGATCACGAAGGCATTTCAAGAATCGCTTCTGTCGACGACGAAAGACTCTTCGCCGATGCACACGGAGCCCGTCGCGCGTATGCTGAATCTTGACCAGTCCTACAGCAGTATCGAGCCGAATCAGCAGTCGTTGGATCAGTCGAATTTTGATCTGTCGGACGATAGTTTATGAATATGCAGAGAAAGCAAGAGCTCGAGGCAGAAAGCTAATATATAAAGTGTGGCTTTGATTCGCAATTCTAGGCCCAGTAGTTTTCACCAGTCTCGCGATTGTAGTAGTAGGCTGCGCCAGTGTGCTCGTCATAGTACTGCTGCCACGGCTGGTCCGTCGCTGCATCGACAGGAATCTCACTCCCTTCTGTCGTCTCGTACGACAGGCTTTGATCCGTGTAGGCGTCTGCTGCTGGGTTTGTCATCGTAGGCAGGTAGTAGCTGCTATTGAACGCTTGGGCTTCGTTGTAGTAATGGTACTGGCCCATCGGGTCGTAGTAACCAAAGTTGTCAGCGTATGCTTGCGGCATCATGAACGAGGGGAGGATCATCGGCTGCGGCTGGAAGTAGCTTGTATAGTACTGCAGGCTTGGCATGGACATGACGGGAACTGTCTGATAGGCGTATTCCGTCGCATTCGCACTAGCAGAAGTGTCCATTGTCGTGTCCGCAGGTCCCCAGCATGTAGGTCGCGTCCACGTTGCTTCTTGCGTTTTAATATTGTAAAAGTACGATGTTTGGGCGCTTTCGTCCCAGTACTCGACCCAGTTGTCTGCAGCTTCTTCCGCAGCAGCAGTCTCCTGTTCCGACAAGGCCTCCTTAAGCTTGGCTTCAGCTGTCGCTAATTGCTCTTCCATCTCTTTAGTACGGGCGTTGCGCTCTCGTTCGATACGCTGCTGGGTCTGTTTGACGCGGACTCTTCCTAGGTAACCTCTAGCAACCGACTGAATCTTTCCTGCTGCTTGATGCCGCTTTGCTTGCCGCACTTTCTCGCGTTTGGCTCTTTCGAGCATCTGCATTTCCATTGCTTTCACCTCTTGCTCTTGCTGTCTCGCCTCTTCATCCATCAACGCCTTGAGTCGAGCGAGCGCTAGTTCCTTGGACTGAGCAGCTTGTAGACGCAGTCGCTCTTCTTCGTCTTCCAACTTGGCGAGAGATGCAGCCTGCTCCTGCTGCATACGCAGTAGTCTCCTACGAACGAGGTGTTTGATACAGAACGACTGGATCTTATATTTGGCTTGCTGCTCCTGCAGTTCCTTGGAAACAATGACAAGCTCTATCTCCTCCTCTTCCCTAGCTTTCTCTTCCTTTGCCTGCTCCTTCCTCGCTTCATTCGTCGTGAAGAGGTTGGCTAGCTTGGCTTTCGCAAGCTCCTCATTTTCATACGTGCGCAAGTTCTCTTCAGACGTCTTGAGAGACTCCCTTTGTCTCTCCAGCTCTTCTTTCAGTGCCGCTGCCTCGGCAATGGAAGGAGTGGATAGATGGCGAGTACTGGCACGGGACAACGGTCGTTGCTTTTGCTGTTCTAGATGGAGCGTTTGCAGTCGTAGTGCAGCAATTTCCTTGGCTTCTTCCTCATGTCGTTCTTCCTCCAGAACCTTTTGCTTCTCCAGCTCTTCCTTGAGCTTTGCGGCTTGCTCCTCTGCTGCCTGTTGCTGCTTCATAAGCTGAAGCTTGAGCGCAATAAGCTCTTGCTCCTGCTCCTTCCGCAGACGCTCAATGTCGTCCATCGCTTTCTCAGATGCCATCATCGATATGCGCTTTTCAAACGCGTGCCTCTTGGCAACCAACTGCCGACGGGCATGCCACCGACGCAACGCACATTGGAGCACAAGAGCTGCTTTCTCCTGTGTCTGACGGTCCAATTCTTGTCTCTTCCGTCGCTCAACGTCCTGTTGACGCTTTAGTAAAGCTCGAAGCGCGAGATACCGACGAGCACAGCACTGAATCTTTGTTGCTGCATTCTCTTTCGTCTGCTGCACAAGCCTTGCGAGTGCCCGTTGTGCTTCCGTCTGATGCTCTGACTTGATATTGGCAGCTATACGACGTGCTCTACGGCCTCGGAATCGACTCTGGAGACACAAGACGGCTCGTGTTAGGCGGAGGTGCTCTTGTCGACGTTGCTCCATCTGCTGCATCCTCCGCATGTGATCTTTCCTCGCCCTCCGCCCTCGTAGAGCGCTCTGGATCTTGATGGAAGCTTCCGTCTGCTCTTCAAAGAGTGCTGTCTTGGCCTGCAGAAGCAAGTGTCCAGCGAGGCGTCCATGGTATGCTCTCCAGTGCGACTGGATACACAAGGCACTCTTGTTCAAAAGCCTGAACTGCATCCACTTAAGTTTCTCGTATCGCAGTCGCTGCAATCGTCGTCGAGCACAGTACGCTCGGTAGGCACATTGGATGAGAACGACCGCCGTCGCTCTCTTGAACTTAAGCAATGCGCTCTGCCTTTGCATCTCTCGAACTTGAGACAGATATCGCTTGCGTCCGGCATATCCCTTCCACTTAGCCTGAATACGAGTAGATGCAGTGTATAGGAGAGCTCGACGAGCACGTTCATCTCGCTCTCGACGAAGTAGATAAAGTCTGTGGCGACTGAGAGAAGAGCGGATGGCGCACTGGAGGACGATTGCAGCCTTGCATCGCTCTCTTCTCATATGCGCTTCTCTTCTCCCTTGCATCCCTCGGAAGCATCTCTGGATAAGCTGCGCACCTATCTCCCGCTGTCGCTGACGATACAAGGCAGCTCGTTCCTGCCTTGCAAACCACCCACGGACACCACTCTGGATAGCTGTCGCGGCATGGTTCTCCAAGTTCGTTCGCTGGATGATCCGGAGGAGTTTGTATTCGTGAAAGCTCCTGTACGTCCGTTGGATACGGCGTGCAGCGAGGTTCTCTTTTTGTGCCAAGAAGAGCATTCGACCGAGCTGCCGGCCTGCAAAGCCTCGATACGCTCGTTGGAGTAACGCAGCTGCATTGTACTCGAGCAGTGCTTGGCGAAGTCGATAGGCCTCGAGTTTCGCGATGAACATTCGGACGCAAGTCTGCATGTGTTCGATAGCAACGTGCTGCTTGAGGAGAGTAGCACGTCGACGAGCAAGGAAGCCACGTCCAGATCGCTGGAGCTCAATCGCTGCTGAGTGAACTTCGAATTGCATTTGACGATGGCAATACGTCGCCCACGTCTTCATGGACCAAGTGTACTGCCGTTGTTTCCATCTCGTGAGGATAGTCGACAGCACTTGGATGCCTTTAAACTTAAGAAACTTGTGTGCTCGCTCCTTGTTCCGTTCGAAAGCACAGAAGGCATGCCACTTGGACATCGCTCGGGAGATAGCTCGGGATTGCATGCGGAGATATATCTGCTGTAGTGTCTGCACGCCCCACCGCTGGCAGTAGATCTGAGCCTTGAGCGATGTCACGGGACAGTTCTTTTGCACCCACTGGACGCCATCGCGTACTCGGTCATTTAAGACGTTGATACCGATCTCTGATACAGCAAGCTCTCGACGGAGTTGCGCTAGGTCGGTGGATACATTCGAGGTGAGGTCTGGTGTCGAGTTTGAGTGTGCAGCAGAGCTTTGACTCTGGCTTTTAGTAGCATGTACCGGCGGTAGCGTTCGTTTCAATCGTGCTTCAGTCTTTTTCTTGTTCCTGTGTCGGACGTTCGTACGATGGTGCTTTGTCATCTCTGGTGCTTTGCCTTGTGTGGGCCCCATGTGGTTTGCTACGAGCAGCAATCGTTTCCGAGCTTTCATGAGCCCCATGAACTCGTCAAAGTCGATTTCTCCGTCACCATTTGCATCAGCTTGCTTCAGCACGACTTCGAGCTCTGCGTCGTCCATCTCTTCTCCTGCTTCTGTTAGCAACTGACGCAGTTCACTAGGAGAAATACTGCCGCTCTTGTCGACATCGAATGTATCAAAGACCTCGCGATACTTTGCTTCCATGATCTTGCCTGAGGAAGCAGAGGCAGTGGTAGACTCCTTACCTCCGAAAGCTACGTCCAGAGCATCATACTCTTCGAGTGTTAAATTCAGTTGTGCTGCTATCATGATCTTCTGTCGCTCTTCTTCCTCCTCATGAGGATCCACCAAAGTCTCATTTACTTGCAACTGGGGAGTCTGATCAGGCCTCCGACGTTTCTTATGCGGACGATGCGCAGGCATGATACGAAGTGCTTTCTTCGCCTTTTTCATAGGACCTTGGGTACCGTTTGCATGAACTAGAGGGTCTGCTCTCCTGCCGTCCAAGTCTACAGATACATGTGCAGGTGGAGTAGAAGCCTTTTGCATATTGAGTCGGAGCGCATCGCGTCGGCGCTGACTTGACGACGGCTTCTCTTCGTCTTTCAAAGCGCCGAATCTGTTCGCACCAGTGTGCTTGGACGTGAGATCGAGAAGCGGTAAGGACGATGTGTTTTTCGAATAAAGTAGACGGCGGTGGAGTTTCGATCGATGGTCGGGAAGTGTGCGATGCGGAAGTAAGCTCTTTAACGTTTTCAAGTCCAAATAGAACGACGTCTTGGTGTCATTGCTGCCATCGATAAGTCTATTAGGTCCATGTGTCATCAACATATATAAAGATAGATCTACTTGTTCAGCGTCGGTAGACTCGTGACGTGCATCATCGAGTGAGCTAGTGTCTGAACACCTGCGTCTGCCTCTGACCCGTGCACATGGTCCACCGTTCGGGACAGCCACGGCTGGTGCTGGAAGTCCTGCCTTCTCTCGAAAAGTTTCTTCTTTCTCCCATCATCTTTGGATGCATTCTTGTGCGTCGGGACGTTCCCTGTGTCACGATTGTTGCTCATTCGCACTAGGAAGCTACTTGACCGCCATCTTGGCGTCGAAACGGTCGATGGAAATAACCAGATTGGTGTACAAGTGGCAGAGACACATCAGGCTCGTGCGAACACGGTCTCGAAGCCGGAACACGAAAAAAGTATTCGGATAAGCATGCTGCTGGAGAAACAAGGTCCGACACGGCAAAATAAGCAATAGTATGCTCCTTTCATATGTATCGAGGCTATCGCTAATGGATCTCTAGTCTGACATTTAACTCCACGTCGCTCGTGGAGGCTCATCGGGGACAGAATAATGCGAAGGATGGACGCGGAGGTCTTCCACCAAAGACGAAAAAGCTGCCGAGGGTCACGCAATTGCCACAGCCGCGGCATTCAGCTCGTAGATGGCAAAGAGAATCCTTACGGCATCGGCGCAATCACGCGATGCTCACAACAGTGTGCTCAGCGCTCGGATCTCTCCGTTTGTTCGTCTTAGCGGCCGTTGCGCTGGCCGTGTTAGGATGTGTCATGACGGTTGTGGCGTTTGGTGCAGATTTGACGGTTGATCAGTACCTCGTCATCGGCGCTGCCGTCTCCTGCGCCTTCTCTCTCTTCGTCGTGCTATGCTACGCGAGCAGCCACACTGTCAGAGCGCATCCGAATCCACTCATATTTAGCAAGAGTCTGATCGACTGTGCACTCGGTCTTCTCTACATCATTCAGTTCATGACGACAGACACGGGTCGATCCATCTCGTCTCAATCTACAGGTCTGGCTGCTGCTACACAGAGCCTGCTCGTGTGCAGCGAATTTTGGTTCTTTGCCATCCCGATTGACCTCGTGCAGTCGATCACGAACCCATTCACATCTTATTCGTACAACTTTCGAGTCTATTGGTTCTACTCGGTGCTCAGCGGCGTTGCTTGTGGTATCCTTTCGTACCTGATGGACGACTGTGATACAGCCACTTGTCAGAGACGAGAGAGGTTCTTCTGGTTCCACCACAATGTAGACTCGCCAGACTTTTTCCAGGACCGATGGGCCATCTTTCATGGCTGGCTCCTTCTTTACCTCGTCTTCGCTGTCGCATGCATCGCGTATATCTACCATCGTTTGCGACAGGGATTAGAGGAGACGATTGATGTGAGACGCCACGTCCTCACCCATGGCTTATTCACATGCGTAGTCTACATCCTGTGGTCTCTCCTCGGTACGCTATTGCTAGTGCTAACGAACTGGCCGATCGTAAAAACGTCTCTCAGTCAAGACCAGTTTGGAACGTTGGTGGCTATCAGTGCCTTTGTCCATGCAGCAAGAGGTGTCTCTAACATCCTTGTGTGGACAGTCGTCAATTGGCCACATATCATGATCTGTATAAGTGGAGGAAGTCGGAAACATGGCTATCGGTCGGTATCTTACTCTAGCGAGGGTTCTCTCGAATCTCCCAGAAGTTTTGGCAGGGATGAGGAGCAGGAGCTTGTGCGTCGACCAGAGCTTAACACAGCTCTGCGGAAGCAGATGATCCAGATGGCGACGACAGGTATCATCGACTCGATCCAGCACTTCCACACGCAACGTCGACGTATCGAGTCGAACCACACGTTTACGATGGAATGGGCTCGATCGTCCCAGATCCAGTTGCAGAAGATGTCGTCTTCTCCGTCTCTTGCGTCTCGTTCGGGACCAGACACTCCGTCCTCCAAGGTTCGAGTGATCGAAGGTCGAGGTACAAAGTCTACACCTCGCTTTGGCTTCCTACCCGGAGGACTGAAAGAGATGCAGTTTTACGATTTCCAGCCGCGTGTCTTTTCCTCTCTTCGTCAACTCTTTAGTGTCAATGACTCCGAGTACATGTACGCTTTCCGATACACGATGAATGAGCGCATCAGTGAAGGTAGAAGTGGTGCATTTGTATTTAATACGTGTGATCGAAAGTATCTAGTGAAAAGCATGTCGGCGGAGGAGAAGACGGCGCTGTTGGAGCTTCTGCCGTCCTACTTCCGATACCTCAAGTGGAATCCTCAGACGCTCTTGCCTCGTTTCTTTGGCTTTCACGCCATGAAGATGTATGGACAGATCTTTTACTTTGTCGTGATGAATAATATCTTGAGCTCTACCGACACGGTCCACCGGCGATACGACTTGAAAGGGTCCTGGGTGGATCGGAATGCACCCGCATGTGTGCCTGGCAACAAGTACCGATGCTCCAACTGCAATCGGTTCTTTGTCTTTGGAAGTAACCATGCGAAAGACGACGTCCCTTGTGAATCCACTGGCGAAGAGCACGTTCCGGACATTACCCTAAGGGATAACGACTTGAAGAAGCGGATCAAGCTCGGTCCAGACGCGTCCACTCGACTGCTCAAGCAGCTAACGAGAGATAGCGACTTCCTCGCAAGTGTTGGGATTATGGACTATAGTCTACTCGTGGGCATGCACTACTCTCAGTTCACGATCGTAAATGGCGGAGAGGACGCAGCGCCTCAGAGCGGTAAGCTGCCGAAGGACTGGAACGGCCCAGCGTCACAAGAACCTCCTTCTTTGTCCGACCCTTGCTACCACGCGCATCAAGTATCCGGCCCGAGCCGATACTACATTGGCATCATTGACATTCTGCAAAAGTGGACACTTGGGAAGCAAGGTGAGCACGTGTACAAGGTTCATGTGCTGCGGAAAGATCCGCGAGGACTGTCGGCCATCCCGCCGAAACGCTATGCCTCCCGTTTCCAGCGGAAGATGAAGCAGCTCTTCGTAAAGACACCGTTGCTCAAGCAAGACTCGCTCGTCGGTCTGGAGGAGGACGCGGCAGACGATGCGACAGGAGATTGTAGCTAGACTCTACCTATATAAGTACATAAAAAATCCTCGTGGACAGCTTGACATTTGATCTTCCACCCGTCTCATTATAGTCATCAAGCGTCATGGTGTCGAGCAAGAAGCGGAATAAAGGTGGACGCAATACTGCTGCATTCGGGCAGAGAGTGCCTGCTGCACTCAAGGACTGGGTGCATGTTTGGCATGGCGTACGAGTGCACCAGGAGAAAGAAAATGGGCGATCTATCTTCCATGCCGGTTCCAAGGGAGAGAATATGTCGATTTGGAAGCAGTTCATTCGGCTCCCGGCGAATTCGCTCTTCCCCTCAGTGGAGACAATCAATAACCCGAGAGCCAAGTACAAGGACTACTTGTATATTATGCTGAACATGCGCTGGCCGATGCTGTGTCTCGTGCTGCTCCTGATTTTTCTCGCCATCGTCTTCATCTTTGCTGTTCTCTCGTGCTACGCTTGTCAAGACCCCGATAACTTTCTCGAGTCATTCGATCTGTCATACCAGACCTTTACGACCATTGGCTTTGGCGTCACGTATCCCAAGGGCTCATGTGGCAATAGCATGATGGTGATCGAATCCTTCTTCGCGATGCTCGTCACCTCTGCCATCACTGGTCTCGTGTTCGCCAAGTTCGCTCGTCCTCAGGCAAAGATTGCATTCTCAGAAGTCTGTGTGATCCAACCGTATGGCACGGAGCACCTTGCGCTCGTGATTCGAGTTGCGAATGCCACCAAGTCTCATGACGCACATCGAGATGTGATCATGGAAACGGTCTTTAAACTGAATGTCCTTCGCATTGAAGAAGCAAATGCAAGTTCAGACGGAGTGTACAACTCGTGGAACGAGATGGACGGACACGTAGATAGTGGCAAGCGCTTGTGTTCGTACAATCTCAAGGTCTTACAAAACAACTTTATCACGTTCCGAATGGGCCTCGCCGTCGTCCATGTCATTGATGAAGACTCTCCGTTCTACGGTATGTCGGAGAAAGACTTAAGGCAGTCGGACATGATTCTCGAAGTCGCGCTCTCTGGTGTTGATTCGACGTTGCAAGACACGGTCGCGGAACGATACATCTACACGGCGGGAGACTTCCGATGGGGATACCGGTTCGCAGAGCTCTTGACCTTTGACGAAAAGAACGCGGCGGTGAGCTTGGACTTTAGCAAGATTAGCGCCGTCGAAGCTGCTCCGATTAATGAAACCGTCTATGTGGAACCAGCGAAACGAGCCAAAGAGACAGAGTCCACTACTTCAGATGAGGAAGAGCACGAGGTAGTTGTGCCCAAGCATCCGCCAATGACAGAGGCTGGGAACTTAAGACGTCGGGCAGGTCCACTGAAAGCGATAGGAGAGATGGATGCCAGTGGCGAGCAGGACTATCTTCTCGTGAACAGACCAGCGTCCAACTCTCGATCAAGAAACAGCGCGGAGGAAGCTCCACCTGCGAGAAGTGTTGAGCCTCTGTTCGAGCCACTTATACAGTCGTCAAGACCTAAACAGGACACTGAAGAGCAGAATGGTCAACCGACGCGGAGGCTTCAGCGTAGTTTTTCCCGAACGAACCAAGAGGATAAACAAGAGGTGTCGATTCCGCACACCCACAGGCGAAGGCTCCAGCGACAGATGACTGGCATTATAGATGAAGGAGATTGCGATCAGCCTGGTGATGGAAACACTGTGAACGATACAGAAGAGAATGGTGTGATTGGAAATGAGTTTGAGCATGACGATGGCGACATTCTCCGCAACTCGGTCGTGTCAGTGGATGTGGACGACACGCCTCGGTTCCTCAAGATAATTCCGAAACACCTTCCCAGATCGTCAAGCTTTATGAAACTATATTATCGAGCTCTGCATGAGCCTTGGAAGAAGATCGTCATTGCCTTTGTGGTTGTCTTTCTCGGTGTTAATGTCCTCTTCGCGCTCATCTACTGGGCCAAGATGAGCGACATTGAGGCGTATGCAGACTTGACCGTCTCGAACTTTGAGCTCGCGCTGTATTTATCTGCTCACTCCGTCTCGACCGTCGGATATGGCTCCGTATCACCGATGCCGCAGTCTGTATACATGAATGTCTGGGTCTTTATCGAATCGGCCATTGGAATCATCATCGTGACGATCATCACAGGCATCGCCTGGTCCAAGTTCGCTCGGCCTCGAGCGCACATCCACTTTTCCAAGAACATAATCGTCTCTCGCATCTACGGCCATCGGTGTCTTGTCTTTCGAGCTGCCAACACGCGACATAGCGGCGAAGTGTTTGAAAACTTCTTCCGCATCGGCATGATCTTGACCAACAAGCGTACGTCGCCATTGTCTTCTTCATGAATATCTACGAGAACTTATCATGTTACTAGATACGGGACTCAAGCAGATGCATGACGTATCGCTGGTGCAGGCAGATTGGCCTTCGCTCAAGTTACCAGCGACACTCATCCATATCATCGATGAAAAGTCTCCGTTCTACAGGTTCCAGAGCCTCGAGCGTCTATCAGAAGCTCGTGTCGCGGTCATCGTCTTGCTCACAGGACTCGACACGACCTTTGCCGAGAACGTATACGCTCGGCATTGGTACTTTTACAACGACTTTGCATACGATCAAGGCTTTGCGGACTTTGCGACCATCGAGCGTGGCCACATTCGCGTCAACTACAACGACTTTGGCAAACTACTTGCGCAAGTCCCGACGTCGTCTGCTCATCCGACTGGACACCTAGCGCAGGAAGATGCGTAAACTATATATTCGCAATGCAAAAAACAAATCCTTGTTGCTTTTACTCGATCCACGCGTCCTATCTAGTAGCGTCCAAAGCCACCTCGACCTCCGCGTCCACCTCCACGGCCCCTTCCGCCGCCACCGTAGCGTCCGCCTCCGCCGCCTCCTCGACTCGCAAGGTCTCGCAGTTTGCTCGGGACTTCCTGCTCCGCCTCTTCGAGGATCTTGACGAGCGGATTCGCAAGCTTGCCGTTGTCCGACGTGAAGAACGAGATGGCGATACCCTTGTTCCCTGCGCGAGCAGTACGTCCGATGCGGTGGATGTAGTCCTCAATGTTCTTGGGCATGTCAAAGTTGATTACATATCGAATGTCCTTGATGTCAAGACCTCGGGACGCAACGTCCGTGGCCACGAGGACGTTGACTCGGCCTTCCTTGAACTCCTTGAGCACACGATCACGCTCTTCCTGACTCTTGTCTCCGTGGATGGCCCTGACGCCATAGCGACTGTCACGGAGGTTGCGCGAGAGTTCATCAGCGCCTCGCTTGGTTTCGGCAAACACCAGCACGCGTCCACCGCCATAGATATCTTTGAAATGGTCCATCAAGGCATTGTACTTGTCGTAGTCGTCCATGACCTCGACGATCTGCTTGATAGCCTTGTTGGCCGTGAGTTCGAGGGAACCGACGGTCACCTGGATGTAGTCTGTCAAAAAGTCACGCGCGAGGGACTGGATCTCCTTCGGCCACGTCGCCGACCACATGAGCGTCTGTCTGTCCGGTCGGATCTGACTCACAATCTTCCGCAGCTGCGGCTCGAAACCCATGTCGAGCATCCGGTCGGCTTCATCCAGCACCAAGTAGGTCACACGACGGAGGTTGGTCTTGCCAATGCTCAGCATGTCGATCATACGGCCAGGCGTACTGTGCATGTCATTAGTATATTGAGGAGGAAGAGGATGAGAGGTACGTACCAGATGCAGACTTCGACTCCGTTGGAGAGATCTCGGATCTGCGGACCCTTGGGGACACCTCCGTAGACGCAAGTGTGCTTAATGCCAGAGGTGGCACCGAACTTGTGCGTCTCCTGCTGGATCTGCACGGCGAGCTCCCGCGTCGGAGCGATGACAAGGACGATCGGTCCGTCGCCAGGCTTGAGGTAAGGCTATGATATAGAAAACGTTAGTATGCTATGCATTGCTCCGTAGCTTACATGGACGGTAGACGCGTGCAAATGGAGATGCACGGAGGCCGTGAAAAGAGCGAGACGAGCTGGGAGCATACATTTCTCCAGAGCGTAGAGGTCGGTACCTTTTGCACATGGCGACCAATCCGCTAACGCAAGACAAAACGCAGCGCCCTGGTGACTCGACTGGGCACAACGAAATGGTTGCGAGCAGGCGTCGACGACTTGCTCACGATCATTCAATTACGTCACGACGTTCAAACACAATCGCTCCCTCGCTCTTCCCCTTTGGTACGACGATAATGTACCACAACACATCAAAATCGCCGATTTCCTCCGTCGACACACCCTCCTTACCGTCGTAGGTGTACATGTATATAAAAAAGGTAAATGCCAGACTGTAATTACGCCGGACAACCAACCTGTGCATTGATGTGGACGATAGCTGGCAGCAAGAACGCCAGCGTCTTGCCGGAACCTGTGGCCGAGATACCGACCATGTCCCTTCCAGAGAGCGCCATGGGCCAGCCCTGGCACTGGATCGGCGTCGGCTTGGCGAATCCGAGACGGTTCACCTCCTCCAAGACGTATTCTGGGAACGAGGCTTCTTCAAACGTCATCACGCACTTCGGAACGCCTTTTCCAGACACCGTGATCTGATGTTCCTTCTTCCAAGCGTCGTACTCTTCTTCTGATCTTTTGGCAACGTCCGGGTGCTCATAGTAGAAGTTCTTCTCAAACACGGGCAGACTAGACAAGTCCCACTTGATGTTTTGCTCCAGATTGGATCCCAAGTCACCGCCGAAACGGTCACCACCAAAGCCACGGTCGCCTCCGAATCCGCCGCCGTACCTGTCTCCACCACCGTATCCTCCGCCTCCGCCGTATCTGCTTCCACCTCGGTCTCCTCTGTCACCTCTGTCTCCTCCGCCACCTCTGCTGTCGTATCGGCTTCCGCCATAGTCCCTACGGGACGAAGAGTCGGCGTATCGGTCGTTCCAGCTCATGTCTTGCGCTGCTTCAGAGCTTTTTGCTTTTGTTGCTGGTTTTATCCATTCAAACATTTCATCCAATCAGAGGCTTTATTTATAGATTATAGCCAATGAAACCGCAAATCGTATCATTGGTTTTCGATCTGTTTTCTCTGACGTGGAAGAGTATGAGAACATATCGATCGAAGAAAGTTGATTGTAAAAAGATTCTACTATGCCTTATATCGGTTATTTGATTAAAGGAAGAGAAGGTGGCGTGATGCGAATCGAAATACTCTGGATCGTTAGCTAGCGGATAGATGTTCGTAACATGCTGTTAGATTAGAGATACCGATTTAGGTCGTGTCAGGTATGCTCTTTGCGGCAAGTTTGGGCGCAAGAGATGGATATGACAGTATGAAGGTATTCATACAAGTGGATTTGGAGTGAGATGGATGCTCGAGTCTATCGACTTCTCTTCTTATCGGAGTGGATTTGTTGTAGGGGACACGTGGTCGGGATCTTTAAGGAACACGAGAAAAACTGCCAGAAAGAAGCCAGCGACATGGCGAGCGAAGGAGACAAGGAGTACGTGATTGTGGACAGCGACAAGCTGTCGACGTCCCCAACACTTACGTACGCTACGTCGGATGGAATCGGGAGCAGCGTCGCGTCGTCCGGGAGTGACTGGGGAGACGCGGTAGAGGTGGATGACGTCCCGAAGGATGTGCCGTACCTCCCAGCGCTCGATCAGTCGACCGAGATCACCAAGTATGAGGGTTTCCGAGAAGCGGTGGAAGACATGCAAGCAGCCTTGGACTCTCGCCTGCTAGCGTTCTCACGCTACCAGCAAATGAGTCGGACGAAAGAAATTCTGATTACAGCACGACCGTCTAACCTCCGACCGAGTGTCCCGGCAGTAGCAGAGCGTCCCGTGACGGTGTGTATGGGGTGGCATCGCGTGGGCGGACTGGATGCTAGTAGCCGAGATCTGCTGCGTCAGTTGGAAGAGGACGGCGTGACGTATGAACCTCATGATACGGCCTATAGTGTCAAGTATCTCGCCCCAGTAGCTCCGTTTGGAGACTGTCTATTCCTATCCATGGAGCAGCTACTATTGTACACGGAAGAGTGTGAACCGCTGGATACACAGGGAATTCGACAGGTCGCGACCAAGTACTTCATGGCGCACTATCGCTGTTCGAGTGAGCAAGAGCAGCAAAAGATCGACCAGGCGATTCAGAATCTCTACTTCCCGTCGCTGAAAGGAGGGTGGGGAGTCTCTCCTATCCAGACGCGTCGATTCGTAGCGAAAAAAGAGGACAAGAGCAAGCTGGAAGCTAAATGTCGGGAGCTCGAGGCGAAAGGGTACTCGAGACGGCAGGCGGCAGAATTTGTCTATACGCAGTGCGCGTCGCCAGTGTGGAATGCAGACGCCTACTGCTCGTACATGCAAGTGGGTAAAGGTCCGAACGAGTACTGTTTGATAGGACTCAATTACAGTCAGAACGGCCTCGTGTCGATCGATACGGGCGACGGTGTGGCGTGGGGAGACGACATTGTCCTAGAAGCCTTGGCTACTGCCTTCCAACGAGATATCTTTGTTGTACTCGTTGGCTGCGGCAAGATGTTCTTCCTGCCCCACCATCCCCGGTCTCGTACTAATATCGACGAGGAGCCTCTGTGCTCAGCCAAGGGTCATGCTCCATGGTTTTTGCTCATGCGTTTGACCGGAAGCGACCGTGGGGGAGACCACTATGAGCCGATGCTATGTGAGCGTCTGCGTGGAGACGGATCGTCCGAGTTTGGATCGATCGGAGACTGATAATTTTATATAATTCCACCATTTTCTTTCTTACGAATCGAAAGCATGAGTTTAAACGTCCAGCTACATACATCTCATACGCCGTACCTTGTCTCTCCTTATGAAAGCTACTTTTTCATCATCCAACACACCAAGCTTACAGTCGAGAGTGGCAAGTATGTCTCCTGACGACGTTTTAGATGGGATGATACTGATCAGATGAAATAGTGGGTATCCTGGTCAAGGAGGCTGCTTCTATGGACAGAAAGGTCGCTGCTTTGTGTCACAGTACCGTGTCGTCTTCGTCTCGGATGTCGAGGGACACACTGCCTACCGCTCCTTCTCGCTTCCCTTCTATGCCATTCGCGACTGGGCCTTCCGAGCCGGTGTCTTTGGTGCGTTTTATGGAGAGTTTTGGATGGAATTTGGGTGCTGATACGCGTACTAGGAGGTCAGTCATGGACGGGACAAGTGAACCAAGTGCCTGACGGCGGACTCGTTGGCGTCGGCCGCTTCACGCTCAAGTTCCTAGTACTCGTTCTACATATTCGTTTTCTTCCTGCATGTGTTCATTTTTATTGTGTCAGGATCTAGGCTTTGACGAGTTCCGTAGGCATGTGGAGCCGGTACTGGAGGCGTCGCGACCGTTGCACCAACGATTTCGGGAAATGTCGACTCCGGCCGTACTCCAAGTACCGGCGAAAATGGAAGACGGAAACGAAAGCAAATTCGCGTATTATTCACCAGACGATCCGTTCACGCTGTATGTACCACCGCAAGGAGGTTCCTAAGCTACAGGATGCTTGTAATGTGTTTGGAAGCTGCAGCTACCGGCACATCAATGTACTTCCTACGCTTTCAATACTCTCTTCTGTGCTACATACATGCGTTTTTGTACTTTTTGTTGCAATGTCAGAGATTGTGTTAGAAGATCGAAAGGAATGGTTCCTGCTAGTATAAAAGATGGCTACTTCTACTAGTAGGTATGTCCTACGCAATAGCCTCCTACGTTGGACGATCTATTGCCTGTTTGATGCGATACTGAGATTGTCGTGGCATGTGCATGGATGAGAGATTTGCGAGCTGCTAGATATTCCATCTGTGTTCGAAACGTACTGAACTGTATGTAGCACCTGACTGCTATGAAGCTAGGCAGCTCCCTTCTCTAAGAGTCAGCTAAGGGATGCAATCGAGGTGATCATGGATGATGATAAGAAAGAAAGCTACTACTTGACGTCACTGGTAACTTGGATATTCGTTGGAAGCACAAGATGCTTCTTCAACGTACCCAGCTATAGCAATACCTTTTCTCGTCCGGCCTCTTGCATACAACGTTGGACGAAGTAAAAATTGCTGGTGTACATGGGCATCATGTCTTTGTGCTGTGGATAGATACGCAGCTCCCCATTTGATTTGTCGCTTCAAGTTGGTGACAAAATTCACGAATCAATTATTAAGTTGCATATCACGAACCAATCAATTTGGCGAGTACAAAAATACGCTAATCTGCTAGAGACACGAGGCGATGGGAACCTAGGAAGTGGTCCTAGTGGCAACCTCACTTCCCAATTTCCCTGGAACCACCACCACCACCAAGACAAGAAACAATGGTAGCTAACCACGCCAAGCGCTCAGGATTGAACGTCTTCAAGCTGTGGATGACGGACACGGGCACCTTCCCGGTGGTCCTCATCGCTTCCTTCGCTGCAGTTGCCGCATCGGCAGTATCCATGCGCTACCTCTACGCGAACCCGGACGTTTACTTCAACAAGGAAAGTCGTACGTCGGAGCTGCACCACGAAGATGATCGTGGCGCCGCCTGGCGTCAATTCCGCTTCCGCATGGCGAATCTGCAAAAGAATCCGATCAACCAGTCTCGCCAATTCGACAAGATGTTTGAGAAGGAAGAGAACAAGGATATCCGCAGATAAACGCGAGAACGTGAAAGTTGTATAGCTATTGAAGAAAGAAAGAGACAGGATGTTGCTAAATAAATTCATGGCATTTTGATCCGTTTATTCCTGCGTTCTAGTCATACAATTGCACAAGCTCTTAGATCCCAATCATATGAATGCATGAAGGTAGTTAAGACACTCGTGCACGCCCATATGCACTGTTATAAGGCATATACTTACTACTATGGTTCTATTGTTGCATCGATGAACTCTGGATACGAATAATGGATTCTTTAGTCGACCACTATGCCGCACAATATCATTTGTCAGATACTGGCATAACCCAGCTAGAGCATTAAGACAAAGCTTGTACGTTTCAGATAGATTGGTGCTTACCAATCTTTTCCGAATGGAAACCTGGATTGATCTTTTGTATCGGAAATGCCATCTTTCCATGTCCGCCAGGACTATCGAAAAAGTAGATTGTGTCAGACCAAGTGCGTCTAACGGAGGCACTCCTGATTCCGTCCACTATATTGTTGTTATCGATTCGACAGACGAGAACGATGCAAATGCATGCATCAGATAACACGTCCGAGTCATATATAGATGGCAACACAGCGCTGCAGATACCCACTTGATCTTCACATTCATATCCAACACCATCTTACTCTAAACATACTTCCACAATTCAGCTCAGGTGACCGTCCGCTGAAAGGTAAGCAAACTAATCCAACACACGATAATCTTCGGAAGGCAATTTGTAGTCTTCTAAACGAACCTCGGCAGGGCTTGAAAATACAAGTACACATTGATTGACTCGATGCGGTCAATGAATAATTAGCAATTGTTTCTTGTTATTTGACTGCTACCAAGCTTGGTGTCAGACGCAAGGCGCTCTCAACTACTTTCTCTGTGAGTTTTGCGGCGATCGCGGGTTAAAAATACGATCCTAGACTCAGGAGCAAAGCCATTCTCGACCAGTTGTCAATAGCGCTTTAACATCGACGCACATGCACATGCTGAGAACAAAGCGCAAAATGTTATCGACAGATAAAAGTCTTGATTAAATCCTTTATTTGCAAGCAAAAGTATACACCTGTAATTCTGCGCATTCGCCTGAAAATCAATAGATTCGCTTGATTCAACACACAAACCAAGGAACGTATATCCTACCACCTTGATCAAAACTTCATATCTACTCGACAAACGAGACCTGTCCATGGCATACCGTTGCTTTACAAAGCGAAAGTATAATGATCTCCATATCTGAGACGAAGCCATATGTGTACTATAGAATTTCTAGAAGGCCGCGAGCTTCGATCCCTTCCAAAGCCATAGTCGAAATGTTCAGCAACGATAACCTGCCGTTTACCAAGCACTCGGACGTGTTAAACGCACCGACGCCAGATGATGCTGCCGGCGTCCAGCGTCTAGTGGATGAGCTCAAACGTCGTGGAAATGCGGCGTTTAAGCAGAAAGCATTGGATGAGGCCGAAGTCCTGTACTCGAAGGCGATCGAGGTCAGCGATACGTCGAATGAAAACTACCACGTTTTCCTATCCAACCGATCTGCCGCTCGCTGCGCTATGAGCAAAGGAGAACAGGCACTAGAGGATGCCGACCAGTGCATCGAGGTCAAGCCAGACTTTGCCAAAGGATACTTTCGTCGAGCACAGGCGCTTAATAAGCTAAAGCGACACCGAGAGGCCGTGAAAGCGCTAGAAAAGGCGAGTGAGATGGAGCCAGAGAACAAGTCCGTCAAGACGTTGTTGCAGCAGACGCAGGAGCTGGCGGTGGCGGCTCCCGCTGCCACTCCTACTCCCACTCCAGTGCCGGCGAAAAAGACGGTGACGACGGCCAAGGCTCCTGCCAAGCCCAAGGCTCCAGAGAAGAAGGAAGCGGAGACAGAGCAGGAGGAAGCGGAAGTTGGGAACTATAGAGGATATAAGAAACTAGCAGACGGCCGTGTCACGACCTACTTTAACAATGAACTGACGGACGAAGCGAAGGAGCTGATCGGCGACATCGCGCCAAAGCGTGTGGAGGATGAGTCTCACGTGAAGATTAAGAACGTGCAGGGCGGATCAGCGTGGAATCAAGGCAACACATTCGAAGAAAAAGATATGAGCAAATGGGCCAAGAACAAGCTCGAAACGTGTTTCACTGGCATCTCGGCTCCGACCGTGTCTGGAGATGGCGTCGTGACTGCTGGTAGCGTGTCGGACTTGAGTGGCGAAGCGTCCATTGCCGTCGTTAGAGGTGCCAAGAGGTACATTTATGGCTTTGCCTTTACTTTGGACTGTTATTTGGAGAAAGATGGAGAGCGCGTGGATGGGAAGCTCAAGTTCTTGGATCTGAGCTCGGACGCGGATGGGGATGCAGATGTCGAGGCGGTGGTTCCGTCAAGGTACAACTCCGAAGGTGGTAAGATGCTTCATGCTGCATTGAACTCATCGTCTTCTCCGTTCCGGAAGGCGCTAGAGAAGCAGGTCGAGGCGTTCGTGCAGGAGTACCATGCCTTTTAAGAAATAAAAGTTTCTTTTCTTTTTATTTTGTTGTACGAGACTCGTGGTAGTGGAGGAAGTATGCCGACGACTCGGTCACGACGTCAAGCTGCACAGGAGGCGGAGGAGGCAGAAATTAAGAAAGAGGATACGGTGAAGGAAGAGGAACCTGAAAGTGTAGACGATGAAGAAGTGGAAGAAGAGAGTGAGATGACCGAGTATGAGCGCAAGCGACGAGAAAACATCCAACGGAATTTGGAGCTCATGCGGTCACTTGGCGTCTCGACGGTACTTTCAATACCTATCATAAATGCTAGTGGGCTACATTCTCATCTGCAATGCACCACAGGCGAAGATTGCGGCTCGAACGGCTATTAGTGACAAGCCATCGAAGCCATTGAAAGCGAGCAAGAGTCTTTCGTTAAAGCGCAAGCAAGAGGACGCTCCTGTTGCACCTCAGCGCCGATCGAAGCGACTGCAAGGAGAGAAAGCGGATGGAGCTCAGATGGTCATGAGCCACGACAGCAAACTGGTGGCAGCTAAGTCGGAGGAAGAAGCGCAGGAACTAAAGCTCGGTCCGCATGTCAAAGCAGAGGACGTCCGACTGACGAGTGGAGACGGACAGGGACTGCTTGCGAGTATCACGGATGGTATCAAGAGCGTACGGGAGCAAGAGGCCGACTTGGGAGTCGATAGCTCTGGTATGGAGCTGGTGGACTATGATCTAGATGAAGAAGACATTGTACGAGCGACGCAGGAGCGTGTGTACTCCGTCGCGTTCCATCCGACGACGAGTAAGACGGTCGTGGCGTGTGGAGATAAAGGAGGACGACTGTCGCTCTGGAATGCAGATGCAGCAGCGGATGATGACAACGTTGTGGCCATGTACCGACCGCACACGCTGCCCCTTACTCGTCTGTATTTTAACGATCAAGACTCGACGAAGCTCGTTTCGTGCAGCTTTGATGGAACCGCAAGAGAGTTTGATTTGAACGCTGGTGAGTTCAACCAGGTCTTTGAGGCGCCAGAGGAAGAAGGCATCTCGTACTTGGCAGCAGATGTCGACAAGCAACGCTACGTCATGAGCGGCCACGACGGTCATGCTTTTGCAGTCGATCGTCGAGACAGTAGTAAGAACGTCGCAACGTACTTGCTTCACGACAAGAAGATCAATACGATCCACCAGCACCCGACGCTTACGCACTGCTGGGCCACTGCGTCGCTCGATCGGACGGTCCAGCTATGGGACAGTCGGAAGCTTAGGAAGGAAAAGAACACGCCACTGGCGACGTTACCGCATTACCGCAGTGTGAATTGTGCCTACTTTAGTCCGAATGGAGATCACTTGGTGACGGTGTGTCAGGATGATCATGTGTACGTGTACGACACGCATGCACCAGTCAAGAAAGGGAAAGAGGATGTATCTCCTTCGCTATCGATTCCGCATAACAACAAGACAGGGCAATGGCTAACCAAGATCCACGCGTCGTGGCATCCTCGACGACATAAGGAGTTTGTGATTGGATCGATGCAGCAGCCTCGAAGGATACAGATCTTCCAAGCGACACGGAAGAAACCGATTCAGGAACTCACGTCAGAGCTGTTCAAGTCAGTGCACTCGGTGAACGTCTTCCACCCGACACTCGATCTGCTCGTAGGTGGTAACTCTTCTGGTCGATTGGCGCTTTGGCGACCGATGAAAAAGTAACGCGAGAGAGGACAAATGCAACATGCCTGCTTATTAGATGATGTGTTCTTGTTTCGGATTCTGACAACTACCAGCATCGACATTAGCCTGATGCTTCTTCCCGTAGCAACGACTTGTCATGGAGAGCTACATGGGTCGTTAGGAGAGTTTCGAGTGTACTAGTGTGGGAGGTAACGTACCTTGCTTCCTGTTCTGCGCGTGCTTCTCTTGGATGGCGTCGAAGCGAGCCAAGAGCGTCGCAGTGTCGACGCTATGCGAAGGCATGTCGGCATCCGCGTCCGACTTGTCGTTCAAGTCCATTCGACCGATGGCGGTGGCCATGTTCGTGACGCTCGCGAGGCGGTCGCGTAGGATCCGGAACGCAGCGCTTTGAGGAAGCAGCATAAGCAGTCCGTATAAGCTCTTGACGAGGTCGGCGTGGTACGGTGCCTGCGTCTCCAAGAGCTGCAGCCGCATGTGGATGAAGACGGGGGACTCAAGGAGCTGCACGAGTTTATCGATCTGCATAAGGAACCCGACGGAGGCGTCAATATCGGCAAACTTGGGCACTAGTTGCGCCGATAGAGCGTAGGACTGTGCCAAGAGACAGAGACTAAAGGCTGCGATGGGACTGTGGCACCATGACTTGAAAAGCGTCTACAGAACGTTTATCAGCTGATAGCTAGATAGGAAGGTAGGAGAAAGGTACCGTGAATACTTGAACGTCTTCTTCACTCGCGTCTTTGTCAAAGCTCCGACGAAGGACGTCGCGTAGGTCGTCCAGTTCGTTGGCGGTCAAGAGGATCAAGTTGAGCGTCTGGACCATGACGGAGGCGAACTCGGCGTCGAGAGGATACTCTTCACCTTCGTCTCCGTCGCTCGCGAGTACCTTGGCAAAGATCAAGTAGATGCTCTTGGCGTCGAGCAAGACGCAGAGTTTGCGGATGATGAGACTGCCCCTCGTTTCCAACAGCCTCCGGTCTTGCGAGAAGAGTCGTAGGATCTCGTTCAGCACGTTTTCAAACTCTACTTTACTAAGGGAGATACGTGCAAGGACCTCTAGGTCGAGGAGTACGACTGCGTCGGAGACGTCGGAGAGTGCTTTCAGGAGGATCGGGAGGAGAGAGCCAATGTCGCTTAAGAGGTCGTGCGGACACTTTTCTAGGAGCATGGCGATCCATCGTAGCGCTGCCATGCGTGTCGGCACGTGGTCACTCACGAGCTCATTCGATAGCTTGAGCATGATCGGCTGCAGCGCGACGTTCTCTTCGGTGGAACGCACGAGCGACAAAAGGTCGTCGTTCGCTCTCTCCGCGACTTGCCGGATCTCGTGCTCGGCGTCCGAGATGCAGTGCATGACTGCCGCCAGGAGCTCTGCGTAGAAATCGACGAGTCGCTCTCGTCCCAAGTTGACGAACTCGTGGACCCACGAGACGGCTGTGAGTCGATTGAAACGCTCCTTGGAGTTGCACTGACCGACGAGGATGTGGACCATGCGGCCAAAGTCGACGTGATCCGTCTGCTTGATTTCGCGTAGGAACTCGGCAAGCGCACTGTCAGCTGCCTGTCGGATCTCTCGATTGCCGTCGCTGAGCATGTTGAAAAGACCGTCGAGGAACTCTGGCAGCCATTCGAGCATGTCGATGTCCGGTACACTGTCGAGGACTGTGATCCACCCGACCTAAGTTTTGTAATGTAATGTGAGTAGAAGGTTTATGGAGATGGAAGGAGATGGACGAACGAGTAGCTGCCGAATGTAGGGGTTTGTCATGCGAATGTACTTGTGGAGAAGAGGGATGAACATGTCCACGTCAAAGTACTCGCTTTCGGTCACAATGTCCTTGACTAGTCGATCTAGTAGATTCGCACCGTTCTTGACGTCGACATCAACGTCGGCAAAGAGCTATCAGCGTCGTAGAGTTAGATATTAGATCGAGGAGTGGGACGTAGGAGAGTACTTTGCATAAGCCATCAAAGATCTGGTTAAAGTAGAGCAAGATGTGGCCTCGAGCTACTTTGGCGATGTTGTACAGCGACTCGCACGCATAGTAGCGCACTCGGCTCTCCGGATCGTCAAAGCAATGGAGCACTGGCGGTAGGAGCTTGTCGAGGTACATGTGTGCGTCGTGCATGAGACCGATGGCCGTCGCTGCGAGGCCGATGAGCCCTCCTTTGCGATGGTTGGCGTTCGAGGAGCAAGCAAAGTCGTTCCCGAGGAGCTCGATGATCGCTGGAATGCGCTGTCGACTCACGTTCATCGCATGCCCATTCGCATCTCTCGGCGTCTGCTGCTGCTGCGCCTCCACGGCTGCTGCATTCTCCTGTAGCTGCTTAATCAAGTTCTCCAGCTCCATCGCAGCACTCTTACGTCGGTCGTAGCTGCGATCGCCTAGGTTTCGCAGCAGCGTCGGTGACAGCGGCAGCGGTGCTTGGAAACCGTTGCTGCTCGTGGACGCCTCATTCGTGTCATTCGAGTTCAGAAAAGGTTTTGCTGCTGCCGCTGCGAGCGATAACGCCGATTGCGGCAGCATAGGCGTCGAGTCATGTCGAGGAGAGTCGCCCATACTCGTATCGAAAATCTTCTCGTGATGTCGGTCGGATATATTGGTTTTACTTATGGACTGAAATGATCGCTACGTTCAGGTACTCCAGTCGAAGCTCTCGGTGTCTACTTGTCTACCTAGTTCTTGGTACGTCGATCCACTCACGGAGATCGGACCTCCTCCGTAGCACATGCCGTCGGGAGAGTACAGAACGAGTGCTTGATGAGGTGTCACGCCACGCTGCGGACGATCAAAGTCGATGCGAAGGTACGTCGTTTCGTCTGCTTCAGACCATTCGTAGAGACTTGTGGAGGCCTGCTGGACGGTGGATGGTGTTGCGATGGAGACGGTGCACCAGTCGAGTGGCTGGCGGTAGCGTACGCGGTATTGGCATCGCATCGTTCCTTCTTGTTCGAGTTCGATGGGAGGATGACCGGAAACCCAGGAGAATGCACTTACAGAAGCGAATAGAGAGTCCGTGAAGAGAGCTGGATGGCGCGTTCCTGGGGCCACAAGCACAGCGTGATCAGATTTGCGTTTGCCGACTACAAACCACTTCTCCTGCATGCCGGCGAGACGAGCGTTCTGTCCGATCGTGTACGACGTAAAGCCCTTGTGCTCCTTGAGACGCTTGCCGTCTTCCACAGAGACAAAATATCCTTGTTGTCGAGGAATGTATTCGTGAATAAAGTCTCCAAAGTCTCTCTTTCCGATGAAACAAATGCCGACGCTATCCTTCTTGGTCGCCGTGCTCAGCTCGGCTTCTGCTGCTAACTGCCGGACCTTGGACTTGGGCAAATCACCGAGTGGAAACATGACTTTGGACAAGGCTTCTTTGCTCACTTGAGAAAGGAAATAGCTCTGGTCTTTGCTTTCGTCGACGGCGGCGTGTAGAGTAGTTGTGCCGTCTTTGTGGCGCTCGAGGCGAGCGTAATGTCCAGTAGCGACGTAGTCCGCGCCTAGCTTTTCTGCATGTTCTAGGAATGCCTTGAACTTGATCTCTCGGTTGCACAGTATGTCTGGATTCGGTGTGAGACCCTGTGTAGTGGACACGGCAATGTCAGCTACCTGCGGATAATGCGCTTTATAATGTATCGAGATGTCACCTCTTCAAATTCCTCCAGACATGGGGAGAAGACATCATTCCAATAGGACTGCACGAGGTTGACCTGTAGGTACGCGAGCGTTATGACCAGCATGCAGTACTAGATATGCACGATAGAGCTACCATGTGCACCGGGATGCCAAGCTTCTTGCACACGTCTTGGACGTCCATAAAGTCCGAGTCCACAGGGCATGCCGTCTCTCCAATTTCGTCGTCTGCATCCCAGTTCTTCATGTATACACCAGTGACATCGTATCCCTGTCGCTGCAAGAGCAGTGCCGTGACAGACGAGTCCACGCCACCTGACATGCCAACCACGACACGCTTCTTGTGTTCTGCAGAATCAGCAGCATCTGCAGCTAGTGTTTGAGCGGTAGAAGAAGATAGGAAACGGCGTTGCTGCACACGAGCAGCGAGCGCCGCCGGTCGTACTCGTCTCCACGCCAATAAATTCATTTGGTTGTCAATTGGTGTCGAGAATCGATATATCATTTCGAGATCGGGTGGAGCATGAAACATGGGACGCATGGAATATATCCACTCGTTATCCACCGCATTATATGAATGCGCTAGTGTAAATTAAATGAGTGTCTACTTGAGTGCAGTTCGTCGTTGTTGCTAGTCGTGGGTCGTCGGAAGCAGTTGACGTGTGGGTGTGAAGTCGGATAGAAGTTCAAGTCAGAATAGGTACACCTTAGAATGATTGTACTATCACAACAAAAGTCGTTGTGTGTTTAGCCCACTATAGTTGCTTACGGGCTAGCAAGTGATGATCGATTAAGCAAATAATTCTCGGGCAACGCATATGGTTGCACTATCGATTATTTGATTTGTCTATGATTCTGAAGGACCATATCGAAGTGCTTCGGCCTTGGAGTCGAATATTCATCCTAAAAGCTAATCGTAGGAGATCCATGCATGAAAACAATAAAACTTCGAACCAAATCAATATCGGTAACTTGGCATCAAGCACGCTTTCATATCCTCTCAATCGGACGCAAGTCGATGCGAACGTCGCAAGATAGACGCTGGTTGTCGTAAACGAGCCACTTGGCGCTCCACATGCCTGTCAAGAGGGACTTAAAGGCATGTACCTATATAGTACCTGTTGTATACCAGTGAGTTCGACAGACTAAATTTTTGCAAACTCGGGAGCGAGCGCAGGGATTGACAGCAGCTAGACGGCATGCTGCGCAACGTGCTCATCATGTCCTCGAGCGGACTGGTGCTATTCTCGAAAGAGTACGCACACAGCGTCGCACAGGTACTTGTTTGTGCAATGTCATGCGTTTGAACAGATGATAATGACTACTTTGAAATCGAATCCAGCCACGGCTCGTCGGCTCACTTCTCACGGCCTTGCTAGAGTTCTCGACGAAATCTGCTGGTGCGCCAGTATGCTACATGGAGTTTAGGCACGGTACGTATCTTTAATGTGTATTTTTTATCTAGACAGGAGACTCATGGGGTGAAACGCATCTAGTGGCCGTGACTGTTGCCACGAACGACGCGAACAACGTCTTTTGTGCGATCTTCCACGACCCGCATGACGGGATCAAGTTTAGCAAGCTGCTGGCAAGAGAGGTGCTGGGCACGTTTGTCGTGGAGCACGGCGAAGACATCAGCAACATTGGGCACAACATGCGGACGTTTGATAGTTTCAACAACCGCCTCTTGCCTGTCATCAGCGACTGCGTTCGACCCATCCTCCGTACATGTAGGACGATATAAGAGTTTGTGTATGCACGAGATAGATGGCTCATAATGTTGTGAGTCTAGTACATCAGCAACGCGGGATCTCGATGGCGATCTTGGTGGCGGACGGAGTGATCTCGTACTCGACCAAAGACGTAGACCAGATCGGTGTCTTGGCCAATCTCCAAGACTTTTTGTACGCATCCATCGAAATGAGTACGTCTGCTTTACTAGAGAAGAATGACGTCCGGTTCTGATGGTGATGATAGTGTCGTACACGGCAGATGGAGTGTCTTCGATGACAGTGCACAGCGGCAGGAACACGTGCATACATGTGCACCGAGTAGAAGATGATCAGACGCTGGTGGTTTTGTATAGAAAAGGTTCTCTCGTGGGAAAGAACTTGGTGGCGATCAAAGAATGCGTCGGGATGTTACGAAGTGGTGCGTGCTCAATCGATAGACACGTCCATCTTATTGTACCAGTGTAAACTAACTACGTGGTTGTCTATAGTATGCGTATTAGTTAGAAATCTGCATCAGATACAGCGGTGATCCAGTAGGAACGGACGTCTATCGAGTGGATTCGTCGCAACAGGCTCTACTTCTAGTCTCCACTACCCTCAGCTGCTTGACCTATGGACGAACACCACTCGAGGCGCGTCTGGAACAAAAACAAGTAACGAATGCCATGCTTTTTTCATGGTGAAAAACAAGCTGCACTCGTTTCGCACATCTTGTGTCCTTCTATACTAAGTGGTTCGTTGCCTCTTGCTACAAGTGATAGCTCGGCACTAGGCAGGTTCAAATCGTGTTATATTTCCCTCCTACCTCTTCTTTTCATCATCAGAGACACTCTCATGTTGCTTGGATAGCTACTTATAGTGCCTCGCCCTGGAAGAAGCGTTTGACCATGTCGAGCGATGCCGCTGGGACATCCATTGGCACCATGTGACCGGCGTTAAAGATACGAATGAAGGCAAAGTTGTCGTACGCATGCACCATGCCGGATTCAGTCGCACTCGCGTCTGGCTGTAGTGGGTCTGTCGTCATGAACGGACGCTCCGAAGCAGCGTTGTATCCCTCCTTCTCCTTCCAATCGAGCGCCTTGGTCCAGGCGTAGTTGCCCTGCCAGTTGCACATGAGGTCGGCATCACCGGCGTAGATGAGGACACGGATGTCGTCGTTGAGCATGTCTGCCACGAGCGGATGCATAGCCTTGGACCAGTCGCCATCGATGATAAAGCGCTGGTTCACTTTTATATTCGTCTCGACCCACGCAGGTACTTGGTCGTAGTTGACGTCCATCTGCTCACGGACAAAGGACGAGTCGAGGTAGTCATGCAGTCCAGTGGTGTTGTACGCACAGGTGTCATTTGCCGAGTGTCGCTCGCATTCGATGCGGATGTCGTAGTTGTTCACGAGTTTGTGCTGGAGGAACGGAGCGATGAGCTTTTCTTCCCAACAGCCAGCAGCATCTTCGCAGATGCTTCCAGTCTTTGGCCCTTCCTGGCATTGTTTGGTCATGTCGATGCAGACAGGCGCGTCAGCCTTCATCTGCTCAATCTCGTCTTCATATAATAATGTGATGTTGTACGAGTTGTACGCCATGTCGACGTTGTGGGCGTACTGGACGACAGGGTTCGTGAGTCCATTGCCGATGGCAAGGCCCTGCAGATTGATCACGCTGGCGTTCGCAGGAGGATTCTGGTTCATCTTCCAAATGTAGTGCGCAACGGCCGGAACATAGTGGCCACCTAGTTAATTACAAAGGTATATGAGTCTTCTTGAGCACGTAAAATGGTTGTCTAGAGTAAGGGGTGACGTACCATAGGATTCGCCCGTGACGAAGAACTCTCGTCCCTCGAACTCTGGATGCTTTTGTAGAAAGCCTTGCATAAAGTTCCAAGCATTCTCGCCAACGTCTTTCTCGTTATAGTCACGGTCGGCACTGATATTGCCAGAGTAGCTGAAGCCGACGCCAGTGGGCTGGTCCAACCAAATGTAGTTGGCAGCCTGACTCCATGCGTACGGGTTATAGGTAGGCACACCGTCCTCCATGACCATGCACGGACCATTCTCTTGGAAGAGAGCAATCATAGATGACGCACCAGGACCGCCTACAAGACGAAATACACTTATCGTTTGTATGAATTCTAGCAGCTACGGATGCAGATCGTACCTGTAAGCCACAAGACGAGTGGATCCTTCTCCGGTTCATTCTCAGACTGGACGAACCAGTAAAAGTAGTGATCATCTTCCTTGTTGGCCAGCTTGATGTGGCCTGGTTCGTGATTCTCGACGCCACAGAAGAAGGATTGCTGTGGCGTGGGCGGAATAACCTCATCTGGCGTGGCTGGTGCGAACAACCAGTAACCTAGGGCGAAGATCGCCAAGACACTGACAACGACCGTCGCACCGATAATCACGCGTTTCTTGGTCGAGTTCTTGTCATTGACTTGACTGTGCTCCGGAACGAGGGGAGACTGCTCTGTCGTCGGCATCGTGTCTGCTCTGAGCCTCCTGAAGCAGATCCTAAAGTGAGGATACGCATGCTAATCAGATCGGAAAACTGGCGGTTGCGAAACGATGTCTTTGTATGCAGTGTCACAGAATGCCATGACGGACGGGATCAGCATGAGATGACTGCTCTTGTCGTTGGTTATCAGCTGGATGGAGACGGATGAGTGTGTGTGGAATGATTTCCAGGTGTCATGCATTCCCATCACCTTGCGAATGGAGCGAATGCGTCCTTGAGCTCTTATCCTACTCTTGAAGATTGATGTACGATTGTACATGAGGCTAAACGAGAATCGACAAGAATGCACAGTATGCGCTCGTCTTACCGACGTCTAGCGACTGTACCTCGCAGCTGCATTGCGCGAAAATCAGTATGCAGTTTCTCGACAGACTCCTTGGTGCATGACAAGTACACGTCGCTCGTACAAGCTGGTAGTGTGACGTTTGACCCCGTCCAAGTGCGCACTGTGCGTCATTTGGACACGCTGTGCAATGAGATTCAGGCGTACGGCGGACCTGCAGCTGCTAATTCAAGTCAGAGCACTGGTGCAACGTCCTGGTGGGACCGACTGACCGGGTCTTCATCGTCCAAGTCTGCTTCTGAAGAGCCAGCGGAGAATGTACCCAAGGGCTTATACCTCTACGGCGGTGTCGGCTGTGGCAAGGTACTTGTCCATTAAATCGTAGTCATAACGAGTGCTCTAAACATGTATAATAGACGTTTGTCATGGACTTGTTTTTCGATGCAGTGCCGGTGGAAAAGAAGCTTCGTGTCCATTTCCACAGCTTTATGCTGGATATTCATAAACGCATGCACGAACTGCGTAATGAAGGACGTCGAGAGGATCCGATTCCGTATATCGCTGACGACTTGCTGGAGTCGAGCTGGCTGCTTTGCTTTGACGAGTTCCAGGTGACGGATGTGGCCGACGCTCTCATCCTCCGCCGTCTATTCTCAGCGCTGCTAGAACGAGGCTTTGTCATGGTCGCCACTTCCAACCGACAACCTTCTGTAAGCGACAGTTGCTGTTTAGTATATGTCTATGGGACTGACGTATGACGCTGAACAGGATTTGTACAAAGGAGGCTTGCAGAGAGAATTGTTCGTGCCGTTCATCGATATGCTGTACGAAAAGTGTCACGTGCTGTCATTAGAAGACTCGACGACAGACTACCGCGTTCTCAAGGTACGTCTATGTGTACTCTACTATCGCTGTTTTATCCTTATACGACTTGGAAATGCAGGGATCGAACCATGCTCATAACGTATACAACTTCCCTCTCTCGGACGATAATCGTGCTATCTTTGATTACGAGTTTCAAAAGTACTCTCACGTACGTCTAAATGATTCTCCTACTGCATGAGTACGCCTTTGACATGTTTGGTGATAGGGATGCACGGTGGAAGCCACGTCAGTGACCACACAAGGTCGAAAGGTCGACGTGCCTCGAGGAGCAAAGGACGCTGGCGTCTGCTACTTTACGTTCGACGAGCTCTGCAGTCGTCCGTTAGGTGCATCGGACTACTTGGCGATCGCTGAGGAGTTCCCAGTCGTCTTCGTGCGAGATGTTCCCATGCTCAACATGGACAAGCTCAACCAGATGCGTCGATTCATCACGTTCGTCGACTGCATGTACGACAAGGGCGTACGGGTATGTGCTTGTATCTTCCTATCTGCGTGCTTTAAACATGACTGAGAGACATTGCGTGTAGCTGCACTGCTTGGCGGCTGCCTCTCCGGAGCAGCTCTACCAGGTAGACCCGAACGCCAAGGCCAATGTCGACGAGGCCTTTGCCTTTGACCGCACCGTGTCTCGCCTCCTAGAGGTACCTCCACTATGAAAGGCTCTATCAAGCAGGCTATTGACATGCATGTAGATGTCGGGCAAGGACTACCTTCACGCACACACGAGGAAGCACTTTCCAGAGTCTGCTGGAGCGTACGACGACTCGAACGATGGTGACGCGCCGGAGTATTTAGTCGAGAGCCAAGGACGATCTTAAACACGATAGAGTTTTGCCAACCCAGGACGGACGTCTTCCTGTATTTTCTATCTCTCTTTCTACATGCAACTGCTTACTTGGTCTTCTCCGTCAAACTCTTCTCGTAGTCCTTGATGAGCTTCTCCTGAATGTCCTTGGTGACAAAGTCGTGACGCTTGTACTCCATTGAGAACTCGCCCTTGCCTTGCGTCGACGATCGGAGATCGGTCGAGAAGCCAAACATGTTCTGCAACGGCACGTCGCAACGGACGACCGAGTTCATCTCGTCCGCGTCCGAGCTGTTCACCAGACCACGACGACGATTGACCTCGGCGATGACCGTGCCCTGGAAGTCCGTAGGCGACTCCACCTCGACGGACATGATGGGCTCCAGGATGCTCGGGTTGGCCTTGAGGAAGGCCTGGCGAATAGCCTGCACCATGGCAGCCTTGAACGCCATTTCGCTCGAATCCACCGAGTGCGACTGACCGTCGTTGATGACCACGCGCATACGCTGCACGGGCTGTCCGACGAGCCATCCCTTCTGCGCCGCCTCGTACGTACCCTTCTCACATGCAGCAATGTACTCTGGCGGAATGGCGTTACCGACAATGTCGTTCACGAACTCGACACCGTGCGGCAAGTCGGTGACTTCGCTCTCGTCGATAGGCTCAATGTACCCGACGACACGCGCGAACTGACCCGAACCTCCGCTCTGCTTACGGTGGAGGTAGTTGAACTCGGCGCGAGAGCGAATGGTTTCACGGTAGTTGACCTGCGGTGCACCTGTGGCGACATCAACCTTGTACTCTCGCTTCATGCGCTCGACGTAGATCTGGAGATGGAGTTCACCCATGCCACTGATGATCGTCTCTTTGCTGTCATCATCGACGTGGACACGGAACGTCGGGTCTTCCTTCTGGAAGCGGTTTAAGGCCTTGGAAAAGTTGGCCACTTGTCCCTTGTTCGTCGGATTCACTGCCAACGACATAACTGGATCCGGCACGTGGAGACTCGTCATGGTGTACTTAGTGGCGCTCGAGTCGCTAAAGGTGTCCATACTGGCGCACTCAACACCGAACATGGCGACGACTTCGCCGGCCTTGACTTCATCCACATCTTCCATGTCGTTCGAGTGCATCTTGACTAGACGCGGCACCTTGATGCGCTTCATGTCGCTCATGTTGTAGATGAAGCCACCACGTTTGAGCGTACCAGAGTAGATGCGCATGTACGTGAGCTGTCCGAAACGACCTTCCTCGAGCTTGAATGCGAGGGCGAGGAGCGGGGCGTCCGGAGAACACGGAACGGTCACACGAGCTTCGTCTCTCGTCTGGTCCAGCGCGACGTTCTCGACTTCACTCGGACTCGGGAGGTAGGACACGACACCGTCGAGAAGAGGCTGGACGCCTCGGTTCTTGAAGGCAGAGCCCATCATGACCGGGACGAACTTGTGCGAGAGAGTCGCCTGGCGGATGGCCTGCTGCAGCTGCTCTTCCGTCGGTTCTTCTTCCATGAGGAAAAGCTCGGCGATTTCATCGTCGACGTCAGCGAGCGCTTCGATCAGTTCCTGACGTTTTTCCTGTGCCAATTGACGAACATCATCCGGCATGTCGTCGGTGGCGTCGATCTTCTCACCAAACTCACCGGCGTTGCGCAGCGCCTTCATGGTCAGCAAGTCCACGACACCTTCGAGGTCGCCCTCAATACCAATGGGCACCTGAAGAGCGTGTGCGTTCAACTTGAGCTGCGAGCGCAAGTCACGAATGACCTTCCAAGGGTTCGCACCCATGCGATCGAGCTTGTTGATGAACGCGATACGAGGAACACCGTAGCGCTTCATCTGCTTGTCGACCGTCAGCGACTGGCTCTGGACACCCGAGGCACCGCAGAGCACCAGGATACCACCATCAAGCACACGCAGTGCTCGTTCGACTTCAATGGTGAAGTCGACGTGGCCGGGCGTGTCGATGATGTTAATGTTCGAGTCCTTCCAGGCACAGAACGTGGCGGCAGATTGGATGGTAATGCCCTTCTCTCGCTCCAAGTCCATCGAATCCATCTTGGCTCCGACACCATCCTTTCCTCGGACATCGTGGATAGCGTTAATGCGACCAGTGTAGAAGAGAATGCGCTCCGTGAGCGTCGTCTTGCCCGAGTCGATGTGTGCTGAGATACCAATGTTCCGCAAGTGGGTCATGTACTGATCCGGCACGACGGCGTCGGCGATGGTGGCAGCCTGAGTGCTTTCATATCGCGCCCATTGCGGTCGCACTTGACGCACAGAAGAGCGAGCGAATCGCCGGAGCATAGCCATAATTGCGCAGATTCAGAAATGATTGGTGGCTCACGACTCACTTGACTTGACTTGAGTATGTCCACTGACACGACGTTGTGGACACTTGGGGTTTTTCGACATGCGAGCACTGAATGTGGCGGAGAAACCGTCCGTAGCGAAGGAGATTGCAAATATTTTGTCACGAAATGGAAGTCAGCGGGTGTGTGCTTGTTTATCAAGTTGTAGAAGTGGATGTGGTGTGCTCACGTGAATGCAGCGTCCAGGACAGTCCAAGTATAATGCGATCTACGAGTTTTCACATAATATCCAGGGCCAGGAGATGCAGATGAGCGTCACGTCCGTCACGGGGCATCTCATGGAGCTGGACTTTAGTTCGGACTATAGGTGAGTGCTTTGGGGGTCCGGCTTTACTGCCCAGAGGTGCTAAGGTGGCTAATAGAGGATGGCATTCGTGCGACCCAGCAGCTCTCTTTAACGCGCCGGTGGAGAAAAAGACTAGACAGGACGAGACGCAGATTAAAATTGAACGTACGCTTAAGGAAGAAGCACGTAAGAGTCAGGTATCCATCTATTGCATGATATACATGTCATAGGAGACCTCTAAGTATTTTCTAGTGGCTTATCTTGTGGCTGGATTGCGATCGCGAAGGGGAGAACATCGCGTTCGAGGTGATCTCCGTCTGCCGGAAAGCGAACCCCCGATTGAATGTACGTCGAGCTCGATTCAGTGCGCTTATCCCTCGCGATATCCTCAGTGCCGTCCAGCACTTGGGTACACCAGACGAGAACCTGTCACTCGCATGTGATGCTCGATCTGAAATCGACTTGCGTATCGGTGCAGTGCTGACAAGATACCAGACGATGCGACTGCAACGCCAATTTCCAGAGCTGAATCAACGAGAACAGAAAAAGGTGCTGAGCTACGGTCCGTGTCAGTTCCCGACGCTCGGATTCGTCGTCGAGCGGTATCTCCAGATTCAAAACTTTGAACGAGAGGAGTTTCACTCCATCTCTCTTCATCATGCGCACACGCCCGAGTTGTCAGCTGAAGCTAGTGACAACGCTCAGCCTGTGTCCACTCAGTTCAAGTGGCGGCGGGAGCGTGTGTTTGATCGAATGGCATGTCTGTGCATGTATGAAGAGCTGCTGCAAGCTCCAGTGGCTGTTGTGGACTCGGTGGAGAAGAAGACGACGTTCAAGAAGAAACCTCTGCCGCTGACGACTGTCGAGCTGCAAAAACGAGCGTCTCGATGGCTACGTATCTCGTCTGAGCAAGTCATGAAGGCTGCCGAGGCACTGTACAACAAGGGTATCGTGAGCTACCCACGCACGGAGACGAATAAATTCAAGGAAGGAACGGACTTGAATGCTTTGTTGAGACTGCATGAAAACCACGACACGTTCGGTACGTACGTCGGGCAGCTACTGCATAGCAACAAATACGAGGCACCGAGACAGGGCAAAGACGATGATCAAGCACATCCTCCGATTCATCCTACAAAGAGCGTAGCGCTGGGTTCTATCGAAGGCGCGAATGAGAAGAAAGTGTACGAGTTTATCATGCGACACTTTCTAGCGTGCTGCAGTAAGGACGCTCGAGGTAGTCAGACAAGCGTTCGTGTGCGTCTTGGAGGAGAAGAGTTCATGACGTCTGGATTGATGGTCCAAGAACGCAACTATCTTGACATCTACAAGTACGAGCAGTGGAAGACGTCGAGTAACATTCCTGTCTATGAACGTGGTCAGTCATTTGCACCGACGAAAATTGCGATTGAGGATGGCGAGACGAATCCTCCGCCATTGTTGTCGGAGTCGGACTTGATCTCCAAGATGGACGCGAATGGCATCGGTACAGATGCGACGATTGCAGAGCATATCAAGACGATCCTCAAGAGAGGGTATGCGGAAAAGGTGGGTGGGCAAGCGCAGTTTAAGCCGACGACACTAGGCTTGGCGCTGGTCATGTCGTATGATCAAATGGGATTGGATTTAGCGAAACCAGCGCTTCGAGCGGCGATGGAGAACGACTGTAGAGCGATCGCTTCGGGACAGAAGCAGATTCGGAATGTCGTCGAGGCATGCATGCGGCAGATGGAGGAGATCTTTGCCAGTGTTCGTAGCAATGGAGACGTCATGGACCAGACGTTTGGGGAGTACTTTGTTGCTGGAGTTGCAGACACTGGAAACGGAGCGTCCTCAGCACCACAGTCGACGGCACGACAAGAGAGGCAGCCGTCAGGTACGGAGGATGCAGGTGGAGATAATCAGCTCCCGGTGTGTCCAGGTCATCATCAGCCTGCTGTCCAACGGCAGGTACAAAAGGACGGGCCGAACAAGGGTCGATACTTTTTTGCTTGTGCTGCTTCGAGAGACGAGCAGTGCGACTTTTTCCAGTGGTGTGACGAGGTACCACCAACGTCTAGTGCCACAGGTGACGATGGAGGTGTTCGATGTGAGGGCCATGGAGAGAGATGTGTGGAAAGAACGGTGACCAAAGAAGGGAATAACAAAGGACGGGTCTTTTATCGTTGTCCAAAGCCTCAAGCGGAAGACTGCGGCTTCTTCCAGTGGAAGGACGAGGCGGCGCCGAGACCTATGCCGAACCAGCGAGCTCCTGCTACTCGCCCGAATAGCTCGAGCAATGGTCAGGCGACTACCACTGCACCGCCGTGTCCCGGACATCGTGTTGCTAGTGCGCTGAGAACTAGTCGGAAGCCTGGACCGAATGAGAACCGGCAGTTCTACATCTGCAGTCGACCGGGAACGGAGAGCTGCGGGTTCTTTCAGTGGGCAGATGAAGCAGCAGGACTAGGCACTGCCGACGATGTTCCGCAGTGTAATTGTCCGGCACCAGGGACTCTTTTGACATGCAAGAAAGGGAAGAATGCCGGTCGGAAGTTTTTCAAATGCAGCAAGCCGCAAGGACAGCAGTGCAGTTTCTTCATGTGGGCGGATGAGTAGTGCGTTAAGAGTGAAGTAGGATTTAATGAATATGACGGACGTAAAGATACATGGATTAAGTGGTAGATTTACTGTTGCTCGACTCGCCGACGCTTTCGACCGATTAAAGTCGACATGAGTTGGTTGGTGGTCGATGAAAGAGATCGCTTGGTGGAGTAGTTGGACAGGAAAAACGCAGCGATTAAAGACACTTCGGCGTCTTCCGAAACTTGCATCTTCCTCGCACACTGCATTAGCTTTGGGATCATGGAATCTGCATTCGGAGCTTGTGATGACAAGGAGGATCGCGAGAGAGCTACATACTGTAGCACTTGATGCTGCGGATTTGTAAAGCCTTTCACGCGTGATAGAGCATCCATCCGAGATACGGACTCGACTTCCTGTTGAATCGCTTGCTGCACGACTTGCTGCAGGAGCTCGAGGTATCGCTCACGCAGTTGCGCCGGTGTCTCTGTTTGTGTCATTTTGCAATCTGGAATCGATGACTCTGTTTTTGTATGCAAATCACGCATCTATCATACTACGATCTGATGTACTAGTCGTATCTCTAGGTGTCTACATGGACCGTAAAGACGATCTTTAGGATACATGGGGCTAAGGTGGAGGAAAGATCGACTTACTCGGGCCATATGAAGCACATTGCTACTTCAAGAATTACATGTTGTAGCAATACGGGACAACGGTGGTATGTCTCGAAAAGACCACCATAAACGCTCGTGACCAAGAAGTCATGGCCATAGGCGAGAAGCGCAGTGCCGAAGCTCTAGATGACACCTCCAAGAAAGGTACGCTGTATGCACGCTTTGCATACAAGTATGATCAACTAGAGTATGCATTGTAGGCAAAGTTGGCAAGAAATTAGCTCGTCGGCTACGCAAGCAGGCAAGCGATGCGTCCTTATCTACCTACTCGACAGCTAGAATGACACTTGTGTACTATAGACGCCAGAGATGCTAAAGGAGAAGGAGTACAGGAGACAGATAGAAAAATGTGTAAGAAATAAGGATGCTCCAACAGCACTGGAAGTGTACTCGAAAATGAAGACGGAGGAACTGCCCATCCAGCCGTACATTTATCAGATGATCATCAACGCATGCAGCCAGTCGCCGGACGCTGGTGCGTTCCAAAGCCAGGCGTTGCAGATCTATAATGACATGCGGTCAGAGGAAGCCAATGGGAAGCACATACTAGCAGATGAGAGTGTCCACACGGCTCTCGTGAAGCTGTTCAGTGGCCAACGGAACTTTGATCAGTGCTGGAAGCTGCTGGAGGCTATGGACGAGTCCAAGATACCCCCTAGGCTCCGTACGCTATCTCCTCTCTTGATCGCGTATAGCGAAGAGGGCGACCTGCAGTCGTGTTTGACCGTGCAGAAGCGCATTCAGGATCATTCTATTGAGCTGACCGAGCCAGAGTACTTGGCTATCATGAAGGCTTGTACGATGAATGCAGACGCGACTGTCTTCTACAAGACGCTGGAAGAGTATATCGACACGGTTTGGCAACCTAGTGAGAAGGCGTGGGAGGTGTTAGCTGACTGGTTCCAGAGGTATGCTGGTGTGTTAGTAGCTGCTAGTGCCTCTCTAATGTATTGTGGCTGTCTAGTGATGGAGCGAAGGAAGGTGGGAAGATGTGGAAACGAGAAGAGGGAACAGTGGATGAACAAGGGTGGTCCTCGGTCACCGGCGCGCAGCTCCAGTCGCTCGAGCTACCAGCCGAGTCTGCGCAACAGCTCATGGATAAGGTTGGTCTATTAAATGTATATGCTGCGTATCGCTTGTAAAGTTAAGTCGTGTGCAGGTAGAGAAATTGGTGCGGACGAGTGATCGGCACAAGGAAGAGTGGGACGACTTCAAGGCGTGGCTGGATGCCTCCGGTCGCTTTGACGTCATCATTGACGCTGCCAACGTCGGATACTTCAACCAGAACTTTGAAGGGTACGACCACTATCTAGTAGTGATCTTCATGCGTTGTATCTTACTTGAATGCTGTTTAGAGGCGGATTCAGCTACCCTCAGATCGACCAAGTTGTTCAGCACTATGAATCTCAAGGAAAAAAAGTGCTTGTGGTGCTCCACCTTCGTCGGACGGAAGACGCTGCTGTACCGGAAGAGCACCGGCACTTGATTACTAAGTGGAGAAACAGCAACTCGATGTACAACTGCCGGCCGGGTAATAACGACGACTGGTACTGGCTGTATGCTGCCGTTCGACTAGGTAAAGGTGTGCTTGTGGTGTCCAACGATGAGATGCGAGATCACCACTTTGAGATGATCCACAATCGCGACTTTGGGCGCTGGAAGGAGCGTCATCAGACCAAGTACTCGATCAAGCCGAGCGGCAAAGACACGTATCGTCTCGAACTCTTCGAACCGACTTTATATTCCAAGCGACCACAGTGTGTGGGTGGAGACTGGCACTTTCCACTTGTCGATTCGGACCGATGGCTGTGTTTCCGCTTAAGCTCTGATAAGGATGAATAGAAATAGCATAGCTTCCGGCGTTTAGAGATCGCATGCTTGGTGCAACCTCAATGTTTAGTATACATCGTACATCTTTATCTGCTTCGTACTAGGATTTGATCATTACAAGAGATGAAGCTTACAACGCAGGACCTGTTTAACGTCAAGGACAAGGTGGTCGTCATCACTGGCGGCGGCCGTGGCATCGGCCAGATGATGGCGGCTGGATTCGTCCACAATGGAGCGAACGTGTACATTGCGTCTCGGAGTCAGAAGGCTTGCGACGAAACGGCCAAGCAGCTTAACAAGGACGGGCCGGGCAAGTGCACGCCGTTGCAGGCGGATCTGTCGACGGAGGAAGGATGCAAGAAGCTTGCTGCCGAGATTGCCAAGAGAGAGTCGAGAGTCGACGTCTTGATTAACAACTCGGGTGTTGCGTGGGGAGCTTCGTACGAACAGCACACGCAAAAGGTGTGGAACAAAGTGTACTCGTTGAATGTTATGGCCCCATTCTACGTCTCTCGTGAACTTCTGCCTCTGCTGGATAACGCCGCGACGTCGGAAGACAGTGCGAGAATCATTAACATTGGATCCGTCGCAGGCATAAAGCCGCAGAACATCGACACCGTCGCGTACGACACGTCCAAGGCGGCGGTGCACCACCTCACGCGCAACATGGCTGGAAAGTTGGCACGTCGTCCGAATGGCGGACACATCTTGGTGAACGCCATTGCCCCTGGTCTCGTGCCATCCACGATGACCCAAGGAATCGAAGTGAGTACGGGTTTGTCGCTGGATAAGATTGCGGAAGGCATTCCGATCCGTCGTGCTGGTCGTCCTTCGGACATGGCTGGTATCGCGCTTTTCTTCGGCTCCAAGGCGTCCGGATGGGTCACCGGCACGGTGCTGACGGCAGACGGTGGTATGATTCACAGTGATGAAGTCATGGTCGGCAGCTCGAAGCTTTAAGGCAAGGAGAAGGATTTACACAGAGAGTGGAGAGAGTAATAAACTTGCTTTCGTTGGACTTGTGCTTTCTTTTTGTAGTCATAGGCGTTCCGAGGTGGATTTAAGGCTTAAGAGGGAATAAAATCAGAGAAGCCTAGACGAAGTCAGATAAATTCCTAAAAGGTCATCAATGCAGGTTACTGAGCGCTGATATCAAGTAGGTTTATGATGAACACAATTGGAGCTTATGGAATGTAGTTCGGAAGAGCAAAAGTACATTGCAAATAAAGTTTATATTTACTTGTTAAAGCAGCCTTTTTAGCCTGCTCCACATTTCACGATAAAGCAGACTTGTAATTGTTTTCTGCATTCGCCATGTAGCTTTTAGTCTTTGCGTAGCAGACCACATTGACCGCAGTGGATGAATAGAAAAGTCAATAAGCCGATATATGGAAAGGCGTCACTAGTGACCAGCAAGGTTCAAGCTTGCATACCATGGTAGTAGCACCCCTTTCTTTCGCCATCCTCAGTGCCCAGAGCAAGCATGCACTAAAAGAAGCTTAACACGAGTTCATTTTCATTTAAAATGGAAATTACCACTTCTCTCCTTTATACATTTATTCTAGTAAGCTGAGGCAAGTCGAGTACATATGAGGCGCCTGCGTAAAGCTTACGCGTACGAGGCTTGACTGCCGGTCACATTCATCATCATTTGTCCCTTCACTGGCAGCGTGATAGACAAGTCGTATGCGACTTTTGCGCCAGGTACAAGCTTCAGATTAAAGCTGCTCAGCAAGCTCGCTGCGACAATCTTGAGCTCCATCAATGCGAGATTCATCCCAATGCACCGACGAGGACCAGCATGGAAGGAGTTGAACTTAAACTCGGAGTATGCGATCAGCTTACCATTCTCGTCGATGAATCGCTCTGGTCGAAATTCCTTCGCGTCCTCTCCCCACACTCGCTTGTTTCGAGCGAGTGCGTACGGCGAAATGAATATGTTTGTACCCTTCTTAATAAACGTATTGTCGCTCAGAAGCACATCGCGGTTCGCTTCTTTCAGGTTTCTCGGGACCGGCGGATTTAGTCGTAGAGATTCTCGAATCGTTGCCTCCAAGTACACAAGTCGCTCGCACTGCTCTTTCGTCGGTGCCTCCAACTCGCCACGCATGAGCTCAGGTAGCTCGACTATCATCTCTTCGCGTATCTTGGCCACTACCTCTGGGTGGAAATGGAGCATGTAAAAGAGCCAAGCAAGCGACTGAGCTGTTGTATCCCGCCCAGCAATCATAAAGTTAACCACGATGTCTCGTAAGAAGTTCGGGTCAGCAGATGAAGCACCGTGCTCTTTTTCCTGATCCATGCCATCCAAAAAAAGTGACACGAGGTTCTTTGTCTTTGTTTCATTCCCCACAAAACCCTTCCGCCGGTCTTCCAGTGACTGCGAAATGATGCCCAAAACCGTTTTGTCAATCACCTCAACATTGCGCGCGAGTTCTCCCTCGGAGCCGATTCGGAAGAAACGCATAGCTTTCCAAATCAAGGATGGGAAGACAAAGCGCAACGAAGTCAGGCGCTGGCTCGAATCGAAGGCGTGCTCGAACGGATGCGATTCTTCCATCTCGAGACTCTTTAACTCGGCACCAAAGCCTATCTCGGCAAATGCTTCCAGTGTGAACTTGCCAAAGATGCGAGCCACGTCGATTGGTTTCTGTTCGTCGACATGCTTTTGAAGGATCCTCTTTAATACCACAACGTGCTTCTGGATCGTGGTGGCCATTGAGTCTCGGAGAGATCGCGCAGTGAAGAGACGACTGGCAACCTTGCGCTGATGCTTCCACAAATCACCATCGACAGCAAAAATTCCATTTTGAAGTACATCTCCGAGTCGTTCATGGACAGAAGTACCCTAGAGCAATATATTAGTCCGACTTTATTCTTTGTTGTGTACGTAATGACGCTTTATCGCCATGAAAGATTGTATACCTTGTCAAAAGCCTCGAATTGTGTCGATAGCACGTCTTCGGCGATCTCAGGTGTGGCTGCGATGACGTCGTCTCTCTTCATGAGGAAGTGGTAGGAAAACGGTTTCCAGTTAACTTTTGCACATGCCTCAGCATCGACATCATGGATGATGGAAAAGGTACGTAGTATGGTGAAGGTATGATGGAAAATGGGAAGGTCCCCTGGGGCACTCACAGGAGGCGTGCCTCGCTTCTCCAACTCGGACCGTGTGAAATAGCCATAGCCAGAAGAGACACCATACAGCAGAGCAGCTCCAGCAAAGGCTGTCGCCCAAATTGATTTGCATAGTTGATCAATGTCCAGCATCTTGGTAGCTCCCTTCAAATGTACGAATGACACTTGAGCTATGAGTAAGATTTAAACGTGTCTCGTCTTGGTACTGGAAGCACATTATCAGTCTACGTACGCATGACGATCTGTCGAGACTGGATACATCGAGGCTACCGTTCAAATTCGTGACATGTACACGCTGCGGCAAGATCAATCAACTGTCCTATCAAAGGATATGGCTTGTTTCATTTTTAGGCGTGACGAGATTGGAGTTCTACCAGAGACACTCTGGAGCAAGAACGATTGTTGGCATCAATTCCCTTCTCCATGCACAGACGTGACGGCAGCATGCATAAACGCTACGAAAGGTTGTGAAAGTAGAGACTGGCATCCACGAAAGTATCCATACTGTCAAGAAATTAAGCATAGACTGTTGGCTCCGATTGGATGCGATGCCTACGAAATGTCGATCGCATACAATCACCACTTGCCTCATTGTAGCTTTTGCTCTATAGGTATCATGAAGGGTCTAGCAATTCTACTATGCTCGCTTTTCTTCGCTTTAGTGGCAGCACAAAGATCAAGTAACTCCGGACTTGGCGCTGAACAGGATGACTCTATGCCCTCCAGCTCTTCGTCCTCTTCATCCGGACTGTCTCAATGCCAACTGTGTGCCGACCATATCGACTGCTCTGAAGCATATTATGGCGAGCCTGGTCATTATTGCAACAAATTGATCAATGAGCAAGAAATCCCTCAGCCATGCTGCTGTCCAGTACTCTCCAGTTGCAGGCCAAATAAGTCTAAATGTCTCTGCGTATCCGATGGAGGTCAATTCATATATCCCAGTAACGATGATCTGGATGGTTTTGACGTCATTTCCAACGACTTTAAAAGTACTGCTAGCACTGTTGCTATCTGTATAATAGTTATCGTAGTCGTCCTCTTCGTCATTGTTTTCGTTGCTGGATGTATGATCATGCGCCGGTTGTTAAAGCGTCGCCGCGAACAGCTAGTTACGCAGAATATGCCACACATGGCACAGCAAGTCAGCCAACTCGAAAACCCAGTGCAAAGCGCATATGGACAACCAGGCTACTATTCTCAAAAAGGAGCCCAAGACGACTCAGGGTACTATGTCCAACTAGGCCATGAAAACTACGTACCTTACGACAATCGCCGCGACGGAGGCAAGGGCGCTTGAGCCAACGCTGCCGGCATTGGTGGCGGACTGCTCGATGATATACTCTGAAGTGATGTCCTCGCTAACAATAGCGATGTCAACGCTGGTTGTGGAGACCTTGGCAACGACTTTTAGTCATTTAGATAGGATAAAAAGCAAATAAAGAGAATGATTCTAGTTGTACAATATAAACCGAGTATTGCTGATAGTAAGGCATTTTCAATACAGCATTTCCAACCGAATCTTACTCAATTGGTGCTCGTTCTGCCTGGAATATAACAGTTGGATCGCTTCAACTTCAGTCAAAGTTCACAACATATCAGCGCACTTTGATCTCTGATTCCAACTTGACTTCGCAATGATCCTAAATGCCATCGTTTTGGACCTCGCCATACTGTTGATGAAGCTCTTTGCGCACTCACCTATGTACACAACTACTTTTTCACCATAGCAACCTGTTGTTCACTAGCTACTGTGTATCACTGTTTAGCTCGAACTATGCAAATATATTGCTTTAAATGTGCGCTCTACATAACATTCTTACAGTTTAGTCGTAGAGGGACGAGGAGGCTAATAAACGTGTATATGATGGAAAGGTGGTATTCTTGATCAACTCAAAGTTGCCACTGAACGCTCACCACGGGAAATTGACAACCTTTAACTGAGCCACTTGAGCAAACCCATTGGCCAAGTAGTAGTTGATATGCATTCTGCAACAGCTTGTTGTTGTATACGAGGAGTTGCTGATCCTCTTGGTGCGATTTTGGTCTTTAAATGTGAAAATTCACTTGGTAATCTATTCCATCCTAGTGAAATCTCCGTACTAATATTCAGAGGATAACGTAGAGAAGATTTGTGGACTACTTCTTTTTGGAAGTTGCGAGCCGAAAAAATCAAGAAGTCTGAAGGAACAGCTAGATCGGCGGTAACTGAAACGGACCAATGTCGATTACATCCACTTGCTTACAATTTCTCATTTAGCATCGTGCGTACAGATAAGTGCGCAAAATATAAATAATAGATAATACTTTCATGTCCATCGCGGCGAAGGCAACACTGTACCCTTGTTACGTGGTAACTTGGGTGCCACAGCGAGTTTGAAATTGAATCAAGAAACCTGGTCTTTTAGTGCCTCTATGTGGGCTGGATAGTCTTCTAGCTTCCAAACGACGCTGTTCCATATGAGTATATCAGCAAGAGAATGGTCTGATCAATAGTTTTCACAATAAGCATTAGAGCCATTTCAAATCACCACTTATTTCTGTACACCAAGATAATGTCTTTTCGTATGCATTTAGGCTCTGAGGTAGGTAGCGTCATGCCTATGTGATAAAAAATGGCCAGCGGTTAGTATCATGCGCGTATGTATGCATTGATTGTTAGAGTTGGTCAAATGACCATGGCATCAGGTGAGCTGCCCGAACCATTATAATGCGACTTCATGTGGTCCCTAGTCGATGTAGTAGTTGACAGTCATTTTCTCCACGATCATGATGCGAAACACTGCCTAAGCCTAAGTAATGCAGGGTAAGTTGATAAAAACTTGCTTTCACCTGTACTAAATCGTATCTTTCTGGTGCCCAAGAGCAGCATTTTCCCACGTTCCCGACAAACTAACATCACATGTAAAAAGCTTTGTGTATTTCATTACCGTCGTCTTTTCCTTTACCATGCCTTCGTATCCAAATACGTCTGTCAGTTCACTGTCGATCGAGTTTCCACGAACGATACTCCCAATGACTGACGAACAGTGTCAAGGTCAAGCGACATTTCGCACCGGAGTATAAGCATCATCGCATAGTGGACACATGCGGCTGTCGGTCGCTTGTTCGGGTCCATATCGAGACATGCGAGTCCTACCAAACGGACGGATGCGGGACAGGAACCCGAGAAAGATGGCTTGATCGTACCATTGGCAATTTTTGGTGCCATTGACAGCATTTTGAACCGCTTGCCATGGGAAGCAACGAGATCTTCGTATGGGAGTTCGTGTGTATCCAGCTCAATGAGAATGGCACTAAATGAATAGATGTCACTGCTTTCGTCGTATTCATGCTCTTCACGAAGAATGTCAGGAGCAATCCATCTAATCGGACCCACACCTTTGGTTATCAAAGTGCAGTCCAAGTCCCGGGCTCTCGCAGTCCCAAAGTCGCCGATTTTTGCAGTCATGTTTTCGGACAGCAGCACGTTGCGCGACTTGAAATATCGGTGCATCACTGGCGTTGATAACGAGTGCAGGTAGATTAATGAGTCTGCAATATCCATCGCGATTTGGATCTTCTCTTCGTTCCATTGACGATCAACGTTTGTACATGTCAAGTAGGACCGAAGGTCCCCTCTCTCCATGTACTCGTATATTGCTTGAAAATCCGCTCTCTTCATAAACGCTGCTCTGATGAACGTAAGAATATGCGGATCCTCAAGTGTTGCGATGTGTTTGGTTTCGACGATGAAGTTTTGAATAGCCTCGGTCTCAGCTTTGCTTTTGATTAGGCGCTTGAATGCATACTGGTTTCCACAATAGTCCACAAGCTACACTTCACCGTAGGCACCGGCACCCAGTCGGCTTACTTGACGTGTCTTTTTATTATTCAATTCATAATTGCACAGCAAGGGATCAACCCATATAGAATTCATTACTTTATCGTACTCATGGAACGCTGCGACCGGTGTTTCTGGCACTCCTACTCTTGGTGTTTGGGAACTGGGTGCTGGTATATCTGGGTTTCGTGGTGTTTATACTCTCGATGCAGGACAAACCCAGCAATCACGAAAACAATGACAATGGGGATGGCGATGTACAGAGGTAGGAAGGTTGTGCCATTTGTACTTTCTGAAGAAGAGAAAATGTCACTAGAGCCACTATAGGAGCGAGACGGAGAGGCGTCATTAGGCTCAACGCAGAAAGCTAAATCTACAACAACAACAGCTTTCCTGTGCTCATTCTTGAAATTCCCACTTTAATATCCAATATAACCGCTTGCCCCGAGCGTCCTATTTAGAACATCGAATACTGCACTCGAGATGTTTATATTGAGAAGTGAATAGGCTTCAAGATATCTAAAAGCAAGTAATTAATTTTAATGTATTAGTAGAAATTAAAAGGTGAGTAGATATGAAGCATAAAAGGCTTCCAAATTGTCCAGATCGACCAAGGCTGGCGGTATTGACTTAAGGTTGTTATGACAAAGACCCCTATAAGCCGGTGTGAGTCGTAAGGTGTGCTTTCATAAAGAGCATTTTGCAGCGTGAAAAGCTTACAAGGTTCCGAGAAGCGGAAAGTTGCCTTCGAGGTTGGTCAGATTAGCATAAGACAAACCTCTAATGCGTTTGAATAAATGACATGGATATTAAATACTTAGGTCGATAAAGTAGGGCACGCACAAGGTCTGAATGCTTGGCAGGTCTAGATTTCGTAACCTTTGAATTGGGTTCCGGTCCATAGAGCTAGACAATTGGCAATTTCGTGAGTTGTTGAAGTAAAGTATAACTATGCATGTGGGTATATATGTAGACTACTCACAGGTGCGTCAGTTTTTTAAGCCTCCCGAGATTCTCTGGTATTTTATTGATATCACAATTTGATGTTATAATAGATACCATTTCTTGAGGAAGATTTTAAAACAAATTATTGCTGGAGACGTTTCTGTTTACGATGGATACCCGTCGAAGTCCGGTGGCATGCCTGAACATGTCATACGATAGATTAACGTCCAAGACCTGGCCGGGAAGCGAATCACCGCGAAGTTCCCTACTACATGTTGATGCTAGTTTTATATTCCAATACTGAAATGAACTTTGACGCGAGGTAGAGTTTTAAAAGGAGATAAGAGTGTACCAATCTGTTATGTCTTGAGGGAATGTAACTTCGACATGGTGCAAGTAGTTCATGTTCATTTAGTATTCAGTTTTTACATTCGGATCGGTCTCATTTTTGATGATAAACACTTTGTACGGTATAGCATTTTTGCTACGCTCGGACTTGGAGAATGGCTTTTTGCACTGATGATGACATCCAGAGTTTTATCTTCTCCCCTGCAACTTTCATCAGATGAATTATTATATGGGTTTCGATCTCCATCGACCTGGTAGTAAATGCATGCAACATCGCAGTCATCGTCGCAGTCTGACATGATAACATTCGTGAGCTTGCTGCATTTGTCTGCGGCGAATGTCATCGAGACACAAACCATCCAAAAGCATACAAGCAGAATGCTCGGGATCGTCATAAGTGCGCTGCCGGTAGTAGCTAGGAAGGAGAAATGCTTTAATGATGCTGTGAATTCAAAAACCCTATTGGAAATTTAGCGTCAAGTACGATATATAGCACTTCAACTCGGCCGAAGAAAGAATCTTTAAGCTTGTAGGTACATGTGGGGACATCTTAGGTCCAAACAACTGGTTTTTGTGGCAAAGACAATACGGGATCTCTGCATAGAGTTCTAGTGAATCGTACTTGACTAGTCTTCATTGTGGAACTATCCCGAAAAGTTTTCGAAATGGATTGTCGCTTTCGATGCATGGTAATATAAGCATTCCTTATCTTCAAGCTGATAGCGGCAAGAACACCCGGATCATCTTCATCTTCGTTGAGAAAATTTTGCTTTAAGTACTTTGTCTATGGGATCTAGATCACTTGCCCCGCGTTCTTGTTGAAGAAGAGTAGCGCATTCATGATCCTTTTGACATTTAGTGATGCTTGTATATATAAAACCACTTCGAGAGTTTGTGAAGATGATGTGAAGATGACTGTTCGCAAAGCCGGTTCAGTTCATACAAGTTACCGAGACAATTCAGCGTGTGTCAGGTAAGCCTTGTATCCTCTGGATAAAGCGTCAACTATCTAGAAAGCTAGCAGCATTCTATAATTTAGTGTCAACACTTAAATAATCATTCACATCATGTCATATCTATCACCAAAAAGGATCCAAATGACTTGCCGATTTTCCTAGTGACTTGTAGGTGTTCATATTGTGTTTTGAATGTAGAAGCGATCATCTGGGGTAGACCGAGAAATATTCCTGTCCAATTACTACTTGAGTGCATACATGCTTACTTGGAATGTGGTCCTAGTGCGAGTATCCTATCGGCGCTGATATATACACCCGATGGCTCTCCTTCGTCAACAATGAAAACAAAAGAGTCCAAGTATCTATTGGACGTGGTAGAAAGAACGATAAGTTATCTGCAACCAACTTAACCACGAACTCTTCCACACATCCTTTTCAGCCCGTTTCGACTCTGGCGTTCAGCTTTCATTATCTGATTCGTTCTATCGCCAATATGCAAGATAGAGCAGTATTGCCCTTGGTGTCAGCTCATACGCAGTAACTGTCGCTCGAGGAGGATAAGTACCTGTCCAAACCGTGGCACTCGCAGCTTTTAACTCAACAAAGATACCATTACTTGATCTAAACAGTGGTGCCATTACTTTTGCGATACAGTGGTACGTTTGCAGCTTGGTGATCCATCTCATGAGCCGTAAGTAGCCACGTTGGTTCATATACAGCGTACGCTGCAGAGTACGCCTATAGGCGGATTTACTCTGCTAGGGGGCTGGCCAACGATCCACCATGTAAAATGATGTATTTCAGAGTTCCCACGCGACAAACGCAGAACAATACATAGACGTGCCCATACAAGAGCTGACAGCGGTACAACTTGAGGTGATGGATGATTCTCCGATCGACCAGTTAAGATATACTGTAGCTGCTGCTAGTTACAAGATGTCAGGTAGAAACGCAGATAGATATCCTTTGAAAAGATCCCACAACTGCACAGCATGGCTGGTACATACGGCCAAATTCTACATCGTCCTTACTGCGAATCCTAGAGCAGGGATCCAAATATATGATGCTTTTTATAATTATTTGTTTAAATTTAAATGTGTAGTCAAAGATATATGTAGTAGCGAGCGTCGTGATCTGTTTCCTAGACAACCTTGGTAACAAAAACCAGTACGCGATCATTCTCATCTCGCCCTTTTCGTGCAGCGGGCGAAAGCAGAGGTAAACAGTGGTCCAAAGCACCACGAAGTCACGAATAATTTTGTGATAAAGTAGAGATTTAATTAGCTCACTCTTTGCGGTTTTGTCTGATTTCGCTGCAGGTGGACTTTGCGATGCAACGATCATCGTCAATGAGACTCAATGTTGTGTGTGCGGCTCACATGTGCTTGAATGTCCATTTTCGGATTTGATCAGTCAAGAAGATGAAGCTTTCGATTGAAAACCTGTTTAACGTCAAGGATAAGGTGGTGGTAGTCACTGGCGGCGGCACTGGCATAGGCCAGATGATGGCGACTGGATTCGTCCACAATGGAGCGAACGTGTACGTTGCATCTCGATCGAAGGAGACTTGCGAGCAGACTGCTGAAAAGCTCAACGCAGAAGGACCAGGTAAATGCACGCCATTGCAGGCGGATCTGTCGACGGAGGAAGGATGCAAGGAATTTGCAGCCGAGGTTGCCAAGAGAGAGTCGAAGATCGACGTCTTGATCAACAATTCTGGTGTGGCGATACCTAATACGTATGAAGGGCACACGCAGGAAATTTGGGATAAAACGTACTCGTTGAATGTCATGGGAACATTCTTTGTCTGTCGTGAATTGCTGCCTCTGCTGGACAATGCTGCGACCTCGGTAGACGGTGCAAGAATCCTAAACGTTGGATCGATGACAGGCGTGAAGCCTCAGGACTTGCCGACAATAGCGTACGAAACGTCAAAGGCCGCGGTGCACCACCTCACCCGGAAAATGGCTGCAGATCTAGCACGCCGTCCTAATGGTGGACACATCTTGGTAAATGCGGTTGCCCCTGGTCTCGTGCCGACCTCAATGACACAAGCAATTCCAGAGGTGACGGGTCTGTCGTTGGACAAGATTGCTGAAGGCATTCCGACCGGTCGTAGTGGCGATGCGTCGGATATGGCTGGTATCGCGCTATTCTTCGGATCCAGGGCTTCCGGATGGGTGTCTGGCATGGTGCTGATGGCCGATGGCGGCATGGTTTTCGCGGACGAATGCAAGGTCGGTGGCTCGAAGACACCGCGCTAAGAAGTGAAAGCGTTTGAGTAGAAAGTAAAGAGAGCAATAAACTTGTTTTAGTTGGACCTCTGCATTATTCCTGGCAGTTGACGACGTTTCAAGATGGACACGAGACACCGTGTAGAGTGGGCGCTGAAGAGATGGGAGGACGCCGAGGCTGCAGGCGTCATGCGCGAGTCGACAGGGGAAATAAGTCGGCGTGTCGTGGATGGAACACTTCGACTTGCTGCCCAGTTCAATCCGATGCATGTCGAGGTATTATGGCTGGACGTTGTTTCGAGCCTTCCCATTGAGATGGTACCCCTTGTAGAATAAACGCCCAGCCGCGGCCGACTTGAAGGCGACTGAGAAAGCAGTGGAAATTCTGACCGGTACAAAGGATCACAGTGCGGTAAACTCGTTCAATTTTACCAAAGTCAAGTACGTGTGATCGGTTCGTGCCAAGTATACTTTGTGCCTCATTTTGGATACGACCGATAGTCCAAAGGAGTTTCTGTGCGGATTCAGTGTCGAGGGAGACAATGAAGCTGGTTTGCACGGGTTACCAAAAAACCGGTCGGACATGGAGCTACCTCGGAATGGAATTTTAGTGAACGTGTCGCCGCTGGTATCTTATCTACCCTGGCTTCCGAATGTATAGCGTTAGTCGTGATATCGCGTGTATAGATGAGAGGACATTTCCTTTGTGTGCCAGATCTACCGTTGGTGAAGCCTCAAAAACTGGAAGAAGGAGCCATTCGGTCGGCGATGTCCATCGCGCGAGCTTTCGGTCGTCGAGATTTCGCACTCGGTCTGTCTACTATAAATCCGACCGTACAAGTACACCTACTGATGTAGATGGTGATCACGTGTAGGCTTCAATAGTGCTGGTGCTTGGTCTTCCGTCAACCATCTCCACTTCCAAGGTTTTTTCTTGGCCGAGACTACAGAGTTGGATATATTTCCTGTACTCACGCATCCGCGCGAACTGCTGGTGACAAGTGGCTCGCTACAAGTACAGACAATACCCAATTGGCCTGTCGACTGTGTCGTGCTAGAAAGCTCTTTGAACAGCCAAGACGTAACTACACTGGTGTGGTCATTCGTGAACATGCTTCAGCGCAAAGGAGTGCCGTACAACCTCTTGATCGCATTTGAAGCGAACGGTCCGACGGCCATCGTCTTTCCGAGACAGATACAGCAGCAGACAGAGAGCAACGGCAAGTTCTTCGGGTTTGCCGTTGTCGAGCTAGCTGGACTTGTCATCGCAGACAGTCAGCAGTCTTTTGATCAAGTCTCCGAAGAAATGTTCATCAAGACATGCCAAGAGCAGGTCGCTCTTCCAAAGGTAGGCTATATCCATTTCATATCTACAGGTCGTGGATGCTTATTAAGTACTCGTTCATAGGATCGATTCAAGTCCTTGGTAGAGGAGTGGAAGGGTGTAGTTACAGCTGAACAAAATACAACGCAATAGAGTTGTTCATTGACAAGTTGCTCGTATCACGCGTCTATCTTTGCTAACTCATTGTCAATGGCTTGAAGAGCCTCGAGTCCCTTGGCTTCGATAGACAGCACTAGGTTCTGGGCAAGCAGATCGGCACGATAGCAAGCGGGAAACTCTGGGTTGACGCGAATGAGCTTTGCTTGATCCGCTGAGCTCTTGAAGACAGCGTCATGGACGACCATCTCACACTCTTTTCGGACGGATGGGACCTATCGCCAGAGCACAGTGAATACATAGGAAGATAGAATTGGTAGATAGACGCCATACTCGGACACCACAGCCGATCTCCAACACGACGAGCTTCGTCTTTGGATCCTCCTCGAGTAGAGCTTCCACAACTGCTTCCCACGCAACGTATGCGTTCTCCTCATCGACGTTCTGATTCCACGTTTTATCTCGAAACATGAGAATGTTGGGTCGTGGCTTGCCTTGGCACTTTGGACAGCGCTGTATGACGTCGCCGGAGGCTCTTTGAGTCTCTGCGTCGACTTGAAAGCGAACAGCAGGGTCCACCTCCCACGTCAGCGGGCATGGAGGGTATGCCGAAGCGTCTGGGTCATCCGTCACTCCAGCACACTGCCACCTCTCGACATTTCCATGCAGCTCGTAGATTTCGTTCTTGTCGAAAAAGTGATGGAAGTGGGCATCGACCTAGGCGTTGCAAGTATGCTGTGAATTTATTTAGACAAGAGATGGAATGGTGGAAGGTACGTTGGAAGTGTAGATGAAGAACGGACTCTGTGCTACGTCTTGCTTTTCGACAGTACCAGGAAACACGTTTGTTCGATGCATGTGAGAGAATGTCTTTTGGAAACGCTTTGCCGCTTGTCCATTTCTTCTCTCCTGCAGCCGCTTCCTCCACTTGTGTAGGATCTGGTAGCTAGAAGGTACTCAGATGTGATGATAGTGTGAACAAAAGCTGGAGCGGTACCCTTCGTGTGGCGTCGTGTCGCGATACGAGTTGAGGCAGTGACCCCAAAATCCGTAAAAGAGCGTGTCGTCTTCTGTCAGCTATCCGATTGACAGTTAAAAGACCGGAAGAATAGTTGATGGGGTTTGCAACGCACCCAGTACGGGTCACACAGGTCTTGGTAATCTAGTCCTTGCTTAGCGTACGTTCGGACGTTGGCAATGTCTCTATGAGCGAGTTTAATGCTACTGCAAGCATCTTGCTGGATGTGTCGTTAGGCTCACCTGTAGATGGGTAGACCAGAGTCGGCTACAGGTAGGAAGAAGCTTAGGAGGTTGGTGGTGCATAGTTCTACTGGTTTCGACATGCTTACCTGAGAATCCGGCACCTGCAGCCACGAGCAAGACGTCTGCATTGGCAATGTATTCTATAAACGTAAGCAAAAGTTAGAGTCGGTTACCATGTCATGCATAACAATCGAATAGACAAGACCTGCCGCTTGTCGATAATTCGCGTCCATTCTCGTGTCTGAAGTGGAGCAGCAGGTTTTGACTTGGTTAAAGTATGCGTGTCAGAAGCTCAGTCGGATAACGAAAGAACACAAGGATAGCACTATGGTACGTCTTCTGCAGCCTCTTGCTGTCTACACAGGACTTTATGTGCAGACATAGGGTGGAATAGGTAGACGGATGGGACTAACGCAGCTATGTGTGTGGTTTGAATGCAGTTCAATGGCTTTGGATTAAACCCAGACAACCCGTTCGGCGTCGACTTTGGGCCCGTCGGCATGCCGCAGCAGTATGTATTCTACAGCCTTTCTAGCTTTCGTATGTGCTTGATAGCACGCCTATGCTAGGTTTGATGAGCTGTATCGAGTCTACCCAGTGTCGTTCTGTGACAAGGAGCATTTGGAAGACGGAGACAAGAGTACGCTGGTATCTAATAGCTATCTTCTAACTCCAGGTTGCTAATACTGGGTGCGACTAGTCCTGCTGCCTCCCTCTGCGCTCGAGACACTCGGTACGTTTCTCATACAGCGATGCTTTTATGGACAATACAAACAGTAGACGACGTAGCACGACTGCACATCGAGTACCCGATGCTTTTCAAAGTTAGCAACGACGCCGTGGATCGACACTCGCACTGCGGTGTATTAGAATTTAGTGCCCCAGAAGGAACATGCTACATGCCGTACTGGGTAGCTACTCCTTTTCGTTTGATAGCACGATCGGAGAGCTCATGCGTCGAGATAGATGATGCAAAACTTGTTTTTAGAGGAAGGAGGCATCGTCAATATTCATAATGTGTCTCTACCAAAGGCCACGTTCGTCAAGATCCGACCGCAGTCCATCGAGTTCCTAGACATCTCCAACCCACGAGCAGTGTACGTATCGCTTATACCTCAATCGTAAAATGTACTTAATCTGGGGGTAGACTCGAAGCTTCTCTTCGTAAATTCTCGTGCATGACAGTCGGAGATACGATCTGCCTTAAGTACAATGACAAGAACTTTTTGCTGGACGTTCGGGAAGTCAAGCCGTCGCCTGCTGCGTGCATCATCGAGACGGACTGCGAAGTCGACTTTGAGGCGCCAGCAGACTACACGCCCCCACAGGCTCCGAAAGCCGCTTCGAATGACACTTCGGCAGCGCCAGCACCAGCGCCGTACGGAGGTGACGAAGATGATCTAGCTAGCATGGATGTTTGACTAAATCTTGTACAGGTGTACCGACGATGAAGCCTACGAGTACCTCTGGAAGTCGCCTAGGTGGTAGTGGCCTGCGTCTGAATAAAAGCGCGAGCGGGAAGAAGACCGGGACGGATCTCTCTCAACTCCGAGCTGCTCGTTTAGGCAAGTATCAGGCTTTTCACGGCTCTGGGCAGTCAACAAGTGGCATCAGTTCGTCGTTCGATCGGAACACTGGTGGCAATCGTCTAGGCGGTGGGCCTAGTGAAGAAAAGAAAGAGGAGGAGCCGAAAGCCGAGCCGTTCCAGGGCACAGGCCGCCGCCTGCGATAAACGAATGTCAATCCATGTCGCTTTTTTTCTCAGATGCCTCAGATTTCTCAGATGCGGCTGTGTCCGGTTATACTGTCGTTACGAATCCTCGGATCATTACGAGACACTCTGACTCCTTCCAGCTGGCATTGGGAGAGTACACACGCCGGCGCTCAGTTCGTTCGCATCGAGATTTGCTCCCCCTCCCCATCTCCACAGCGCTCGGTCGGCCGTTGACATATACTTCTGACTGCAGCCTACGGAGTCGACGTTTGGTGATGGGCAACTCGTGCACACGAAACAGTGAGGTGAGGTTTCGAGATAGGCTGGGAGGTCGCGAGGCGCTTGCTCATTTGTTTATCCCGTAGCACCAGGTCTTACAGAGGCACAGTGCCGACGACTATGACATATTCCGGTAAGCCGTTGTGATCTGACAGGTATATGTTCGCTGAACTAAGTGTCCATGACGGCAATAGGGACCATGCGAATGGGAATCGAAGCTCCACCCCCGTGGCACACAGTGTCGACGTCGACGCACTCCTTGATAACAGACCGTCTGCACTGCAGATGCTTCCTCCACAGCAGCGGAAAAACTCTAGGTATGCCAAATACATCTTGACACGCCTCCATCGGTCTTGCTAACGCGGTGGCATGCAGGGGAAGAGTGTCTAAGACGACGCTCAGTCGGAATCACTCGGCAGACAACATTTACAGTAATTCGATGAGCGATACGCCCATTTTGTCCGAGGACTCGCGAGGGTACGCTGCTTTCCACCGTTTACGCTTTCTTCTTTTCCTTACGCTCTTCACTAACTAGGAAATCTCGTTTTGACAGAAGCGTCAAGCGGATGCTGCACAGGAAACTCGCCGCGACGGGGAACTCTGCGCATGCGGAGGAAGATCAGATGTACCATTCATACGACGACCCGGGGTACATGGGCTCGGCCGCAGAGATGGACAAAGAGCTCATTCTAGCCAGTCCAGCAGAATCGCCCACGGTTATACACGCGCGGTGGGGGGAACCGGCAGAAGACCCGGAAGAAGAAGGGGTGTGTGACGATTACAAGCCGAATCCGTTCAAGCTCGGTTTCTGCGTCAACTGCATGAAGCAGCACGAGGTCGATGGAGACGCTGTCAAGAGCACGAAGGAGTACAAGAAGATTGTTCGGCCGACCATCGGCAAGTACGCAGCGAACGCGGCGGACAACCCTGCTGCGATGCCCAAGCCTCGACCAACAGCTGTGTCCGTTGCCAGCGAAGAGGACGGCGACCGCGAGTCGGACGTAGACTTGACGTCGATCCTCAAGCAGCGCCGCGACATTTTGATGAAACTAGAGCACATGCAGGAGAAGAAGCGCGTGACCAAGGTGCGACCGCAGTCCGTGTCGCACGCCGAGTACGCGGCCAATCGACGAACTACAATGTTCACGGACTCGAGCAAGAACGCTACGTTCTGTACGTCTTTTTATCATCGGACTCTTTAAAATGTACTCATGATTCTATTCTTGTAGCCAACTTGCGACGCATGACGTCAGCAGCGCGACCACCGGCATCGGGACCGGCCCTGTCACGCGGCTCCTCTGTCCTTTTGAACTCCCCTCGTCGTGCTCGACCGTCCAGCAGTCGGACGATCGCGAAGAGCCTGAGTACGGATATGCGACTGGAGGATGAGGAGAGACACAGTGCTGTTTGGCTGTAATTCTGCCTGGGCACGCTCTCTCTTCATTTCATGTTTTTACTTTTTTACTTTCTTTCCTTTTTCAGCTCCCATTTTGCTTTGGGCGGCGTTGTTGATGTGATTCGGCCGGTGGCGGCGATTACAAGTCAAAGTGCTGTCGATACTCATGTCACTTGTCGTGGCGGATGAGTCGAGTCAACACAACACAACAGCTTGGCACCTACAGCTCCGCACCGCCGGCTCTACTTAATCCTGGAGTATAATATGAAAATCAAACCAACGTGAAGAACCGTCACGACTGTCTAAAGCCCCAACAACGATTTTCCTGCATGTTTGTAAATTCATTCACGTCTTCCGTCTTGCGTTCTCGTCTACAGCAATCGCTTGAACCCTTCGATGGCGTCCTCGAGACCCTTCTTCTCCTTGAGCAGTCCTTCCAGCTTGGTCGCATCCGCCTCACGGACGTTCTCCGGGACCTTGGTTTCATAATCTTCCTTGGCGCGCTTCTTCTCCAGGCTTTCCAGAGCCGGCACGAGCTTCTCGAGCTTCTTCTCGAGTTTGGTGATTTCATTCGCAAAGTCCACGACGCCCACCAATAGCACGTGCACCTGGACGCTGTCGTTGACACTGTGCATGGCGCATCCCTTCGGCGGATCCTCCGTCACAAGACACTCGGACTTTTCCGCCTTGGCCAACGTCTCAAAGTCATCGAGTTGGGCTTGCATCACTTGCTTGACGCTTTCGTCTGAGCACTTGATAAAGCACTGCGGACGAACCTTGTTCACGAGTCCGTACTCGCCTCGAACGGATCTGGCGGCATGGATGACGTCCTTGACGAGCTCCATGTTCTTCTCCGTCGTTTCGTCCGTCCAGCCATCTACAGGCTGCGGGTACGAAGCGATGGTGATACTGGCAGTCGGACGAGAGCCTGGGAGTCGCTGCCACAACTCTTCGGTCACGTACGGCATGAGCGGATGGAGCAGCCGCAGTCCCATCTCGAGACACACGTAGAGCGTCTGCTGCGCCGTCTTCTTTGCTTCCAAGTCGTCGCCGTTCATCACAGGCTTGGTCAACTCCAGGTAAACGTCGCAGACGTCGTAGAGCCAGAAGCCGTAGAGCGTAGCGCCGAGCTCGCCAAAGTCATAGTCGGTGAAGCTCTTGTTGCAGACGTTGATGGTGTGGTTCAAGCGACTGAGGATGTGGCGGTCGCGAGGACTCACGACCTTGTTCTTGAGAATGGTCTCCGGTGTCACTTGGCTGGCGTCAAAGGACCCGTCCTCCAAGTTGGTGAGCGCAAAGCGGACGGCGTTCCAGAGCTTGTTGCAGAACATGCGGTAGCCCACAAGACGGTTGATGTCGAGGTTGATGTCTCGCGCCTGCTGCGTGTAGGACAAGAGGCCGAAGCGGAGGGCGTCGGCGCCGCATTCTGGAATGCCGTTAGGGAACTCCATCTTTTGACCCTTTTTGGCTTTCTCCACTTCCTTGGCAGGAAGGTTGCCGCCCTCCAACTTCTTGAAGAGACTGTCGAGCGTGCAGCCAGAGATGATCTCGAGCGGATCGACGACGTTGCCGAGACTCTTGGACATCTTCCGGCCGTATTTGTCTCGGACCATCGAGTGGAAGTAGACCGTGTGGAACGGCAGCTTGCCCGTGAGCTTCTGGCCCATAAAGACCATGCGGGCGACCCAGAAAAAGATGATGTCGATACCAGTCTCCATCAAGTCCGTCGGGTAAAAGTTCAAATCCATCGACTCGTTCGGCCAGCCAAAGACTGCGAACGGGAACAGACTGGCACTCACCCACGTGTCCAGGACGTCTTCATCCTGCTCCAGCTCGATCTGGTCTTCGCTCACACCGAGCTTCTTGGCGGCCTTGGCGCGAGCGTCGTCGTCCGACAGTCCTGCGACCCACCGGTCTCCCGAGCTCTCGGCGTTCTTATCCACGTACGACTCGCCCTTGATCGTGGCAAAGTAGGCTGGAATGCGGTGGCCCCACCAGAGCTGACGGGAGATGCACCAGTCGCGAATGTTCTCTAGCCATCGGTTCCAGGTCTTCTCGTGCATTTCAGGAACGATGGTCAGATCCTTCTTCGCGACGGCTTCCATGGCGTCCTTGGCCATCTGCGAACAGTCGACGAACCACTGGGGCTTGACGAGCGGCTCGATGACGTCATTCGAGCGAGAGCAAAAGCCGAGACGCATCTTGTTGTCTTGCTTGCCGTGGAAGAGACCCTTGGCCTCCAACGCCTTTTCGACCGCGACACGAGCATCGTAGCGCATCATGCCCTTGAACTCACCCGCGTTGTCGTTCATCGCACCTTCGTCCGTTAGGATGTTGATGAACTCGAGGTTGTGGCGCTTACCACACTCATAATCGTTTGGGTCGTGGGCAGGAGTGATCTTGACGGCACCCGTACCAAACTCCATGTCCACCAGCTCCGAGTCGAGGACGATCGGGATACGGCGGTCCACAAATGGGTGAACGACGTACTTGCCATGCAAGTGCTTGTAGCGAGGATCCTCCGGGTGGACGGCGACACCAGAGTCACCCAGCATGGTCTCGAGACGAGTGGTGGCGACGATCAACTGCTCGTCGGAATCTTCCACCTTATACCCGAAGGACGTCAGGACACCGAACTCGTACTTCTTCGTAGGCGAGTGTCCAGGGACGCTGAACAAAGTACGCTTCTCCACATCGATATAGTCGACCTCGATCTCGGACAAAGCCGTCTTGAGCTGACAACTCCAGTTGATCATCTTGGTGGCGCGGTAGATCAATCCTTCCTCCCACAACTTGGCAAATGCGTGCTTGACGGCTCGGCTGCAGTTGTCGTCCATGCTAAAGTAGGCACGCGACCAGTCGACACTGCACGCAAGGCTGCGGAATTGGTGATGGATGCGGTTCTCGTACTCGTCCTTCCACGCCATCGTCCGCTCCAGGAACTTTTCGCGACCGAGGTCGTGGCGAGTCAACTGCTCTTCCTTGTACAGACGCTTTTCAACCACCGACTGCGTAGCGATACCGGCGTGGTCCGTGCCAGGCACCCACAGCGTCGCGTGACCTCGCATACGATGCCATCGCGTCAGAGCGTCCTGGATAGACACGGTCAAGGCATGTCCGAGATGGAGCGAGCCGGTGACGTTGGGCGGAGGGATGACCATGACGAAGCGCTCCTCTGGCTTGGCTTGCTGCATCTGCTCCGGCGTGCACGTAAAGAATCCCTGGGCTTCCCACCAATCCTGCCACGCAGCTTCGACCGCTTCGGGGTCGTAGGCTGCTGCAATAGGGGCCGACAAGTCCTTCTTGTCTCCCTTGGGCGTTGTGTTGACAAACTTTGGCTTGTCTTCCTTTGGCTCCTTCTTCTTCTTGGGCTTGTCGCTCTTGGGCGCCCAACGGTTCGGATCCTTCTCCTTCTTCTTCTGCCCATCGTCACCGTTCTTCTTGGCGCGCATGGCCTTCTTCATGGCGTTCTTGCTCATCTTGGGCTGGCCATCGGCCTGTTCTCCAGGGTGCTGATCCGCCATCCTAGGAACTCGTTTTCGACTGCTGGCCACGAGATCTCCCGACAGAATCAGATCGATACAATAAAATCTTGTGGACCACACGCATGCAAGTGGTACAAGGTTCCTGAGCCGTTCCAAACATGTTCGAAACATAACCGGAGAAACGACCAAGTTTCTGTGGCTGTTTGAATGCTTTGTCCGGTACGTCCAGGTTGAGGCTGCTTGAAGCGGTTTTATGGCATTCGAAGAAAAGCAGATAGAGAAGTTTGAATCGCTGCTCTCACTACCGATAGCTGCATCTTGCATTTAAACAGCGAGAATTGAACGAGTATCATTGCTCGTATTGGAGCGAAATTAGCTTGGATTGACCTGTAAAGAGAGAATTGGCTTGCAGTATGTGAATTGCATCTAGCGCTGACAAGTATCGATGCTGTTCAGGTTTGCTTTTGGCGAGGGATACTTTGTAGTCAACATCAAGGCAGTTCGATGCAGAGGTTTAAGATTTCACTTGAAAGACTCACCATCTTTTTTATTTGACGCTTGCACGCCCCGGCTCCTTCCACTTTTGTCCATTACATTGGAGTTTCCAAGTGGTGTCAAATACGTTGTGTAGCTATTGCCTCCGTAGCTTGAGACTGGCATCCAAGACAGTGTGAAGACGCTATCAAGTAGAAACGAAAGGACAGACACGACCCATTCCATTTAACGTTCCATGCTATCTTAATTCTGTACATGTAGCAAGTGTGTGCATGACCAACATTTAATCTGATTTATAAGATCTTCAGACGAAAAGATTTGAAAGAAATGATATTGATATCTTGATGCGCAATCATGCTTCGTCTCAGCTGTAGCTCCCTTCCGATACGTACATTTGTTCATCCGATCGCTAGTCGACAAGCACCAGTCAACACCTTTTTGACAGCTACGATGGCCAACCCGACTGGAGACCACGGTATGAAATACCGCTTCCTTGGCAACACCGGTCTGCTTGTGTCCCAGCTCTCTTTTGGATCCTGGGTTACCCTCAATGACGAAGTCGACTTTGAGCTCGTATTTGGCATCGTCAAAAGAGCCTATGAGATGGGCATCAACTTCTTCGACAATGCTGAAGCGTACGGTAACGGCAAGTCGGAGGAAGTCTTCGGTAAGATCGTTGAAGCCGGCGTTAGCCGAGGTGTGTGGGAGCGTGAAGATCTGGTCATATCGACCAAGCTTTTTGGAGGTGCTGGCAAGAGCGGTCCAAATGACAAGGGATTGAGCAGAAAGCATGTTATTGAAGGCATGAAGGGTTCTCTTAAACGTATGAACCTCGAGTATGTCGACGTCGTATTCTGCCACCGTCGCGATCCATACACTTCCATCGAAGAGACCGTGAGAGGCATGAACTTCCTCATTGATCAGGGATACACTTTCTACTGGGGGACAAGTGAATGGCATGCCCAAGATGTCATTGAAGCTTGTGAGATTGCTGACCGTCTCGGCATGTGCCGTCCGTGCTATGACCAGACGCAATACAGCATCCTCGAACGCTCGCGAGTCGACTTTGAGTACCAGCCCCTGTATGCCAAGTATGGCTACGGGCTAACGACCTGGTCACCTCTTGCCTTTGGTATTTTGACGGGCAAATACAACAACGGTATCCCTGAAGGATCTCGCCTTTCAAAAGGCGATTACGAGTGGCTAATGAACGACGTGGACAGCAGAATTGACAAGGCTCGCAAGCTGGAACCGATCGCCAAGGAAGTTGGATGTACAATGGCCCAATTGGCCATTGCCTACTGTGCATCAAATGAGCATGTGTCCACGGTTATTCTTGGTGCGTCAAACGTCAAACAGCTCGATGAGAACTTGAAAGCTATGCAGTTCATTGACAAGATAACGCCAGAGGTTCGTGAAAAGATTGAAACAGCTGTCGACACTCAAGTGAAGGCGCTCCCTCAACATGATCCGAACGCTCTCCAGATTCGTCAACAGTGGCTACAGGAGTAAGATGGGAATACAGTCCTTGATTGAAAAGATACTATTTTTTACTTTTGTTACAGGGTTACCAGACGATGTAAACAAGCTGAGAAATTGCTTCTATTTATGCATTTGTGTTCATTCGTAAGAGTACGCAACTTTTAGTAGCGTTTTAATAGTGCAATAGCACCTCTGCGACGGAGAAGTGCGCTTGCACCAGTCCAAAGATACGATACTAGGAAAAATTGCACACCATGCGCAATAATTAGTCGAGCTAATATTAGCACATAAGACTATATAACAGTACAAACAGGTAGACAAAAGATCAGCCCAGCGATGAGTCTCGCGAGACCGCTTTCCTGGTAGATTTCTGGCAAATTTCCAGTCGAGTGCCAGGAAAGTTCTTCACTTGGAAGCTTTCTATTGTATCTTAAAATGGACCAAAATCACAGCCTTACCGTAATGCGACTACTCCTGCCTTCTATCTAGATAACATCAGTCGGACTGTGTACCCACTTCTTTGTCTGTCCAAAACTCCAAGGCAAAATGAATTGCAGTCAATCTTTATGGTCAGTAGCGATCCTGCAATGGAGATTGATTTTTAACCTTGATTTTACTATAGCTTCATCTTTCCAGATTTCTACTTCTCAATTTGGATCCAGAATCCAGTCAAGATGGACAACTGTGATGTGTACATAAAGTGAACTGATAGGCACGCCAGCATACGGATCTGTCGAGCAAGTAGATCCATAAGACCACATTCAATTCATTTTCCTTTTTATCAGCTACAAATCAAGTTCCTACTTACCTTCCTTAGTGGTAACCCACTTGCCACGGAACGCGTCTAAGTGGTGAATAGATTTGAATTGGAGCACTTGCAAGTGAAAAGGAAACAAGGAAACCAAGACTATCGACTGTAAAAGAAAATATGTCGACAAATCCCGGTGCCCGCATCTTTCTCGAAGGTCTCCGAAGCGCGGAGGTAATATTCCCTGGACTCAGCGGTGTGACGGGATTTCTCGAAGAGATTTACAGATGCTGCAAGGATATGAAGGAGAGCGATGCGCTTTGTGTGGAGGTCAATGAACATCTGGAGCGTCTAACGAAAAGGATACTTGAGCTAACGGATGAAGGAGCTGCATCGGAAGAAACCATTACCCGTTTCTTCAACATCGTATACAACTATCACGAGTTTCTGGTAGAGTACACAAGGAAGAGCAAGGTAGATCGATTTTTTCGGTCCGATAAAGTAAAGGAGACGACCAACAAGTATTACGCAGAAGTAGACAAGCTCTTGCAAGACCTTGCTCTTGACAGTATCGGGGAAGTAAGCGCTTTTCACCAGGAATGGAAAGCTGCGGAGGCAAGGTATGAAGTGCAGTTGAGGGAACAGAATTGCAAGCTCGAAATTATAGTTCAGGACACTGAAGCAATACGAAATGCTATGGACGATATCTTGGCCATGCCCGAGTCTG
>JAADVB010000209.1:0-33554 GCA_023334545.1 Salisapilia sapeloensis | reverse complement strand
CATGGGTACGAATGAGAGGTTTCTGTCGAGATACTCTGGATACTGTGCTGTGCTACCAAGAGCCCATAGCGGCTGTTTGACGTAGTGTCTACGATCGACCGCCCTCCGCTTTGCTTCTCGCATGAACGAGTACTTTTGGACGTTTACACCCAAGTTGCTAGTGACGCTACCAAGAAGCGATAGAGCGATTCCAATGTACCATTGACTATGATCTCGGTCTGGAGACTCAACCATAGCACGTATGCTTCTAATCTCTCGTACAGAAGGATAATACGATGGAAACACAACTTCTAGCAATGTATTTCGGGAACGATAGCAGACAAAGCACTTCAACGAAACTTCTAGACTAGGAATCTATCTTCTCTCGCCGATGAATACATACAACTAGTTCCTACATCTATATCAATGTAATTGTATACTTATATCTTGCTACAGGTTTTTTAAATGCCCAAGCAATGGAGAAAGATGATCAAGGTGCATGTAGTTCCATCTCGATGATTGTATAAAGCATAGTAAACTCCTGGTAGTGGATTACACTAGGAATTCGTATGTGGCGGATACCGGAATAAACATCGAAGCGGACGAGGTCGAAGATGAATCGACGTGAGCGAGCGAGACGAGCTGCAGGGGCTCGAGCCACGAGCGACTCGGCTGCTCCGGCACAGACCGGCGTGGATAACGTTTCCAAGAAACTAGAGAAGCAGTTGGAGGATGGAGACTACTACGGAGCCCTCCAGATGTACAAGACTTTGTTCATGCGGTATCTCAAGGTCGGTGACGATGGCGAGCCGCCTTCGTACGAGTCTCAAGAGAAAGCGGCGGATCTGGCACTGGAAGCCTCTGTCCTGCTGGTCCAGCACGACCAGTCGACTGCTGCGACGGAGATGGCCAAGCTGCTCGTGTCCATCTACACGGACTTTCACCATCAAGTCGCAGACGATCGTAAAGATCGTATTCGCAAGATCTCGAATGCGTTCCAAGCGAAACCGCAGTTTGCATCCGACTTGGCTGTATTCCTTAAGTCTGCAGTGGCATGGTCGAGTGCGGAAGGCAGTCGGAAGCGAGGCGATCCGGAGCTCCAGTTGCTGCTAGCGCAGGCGTATCGCCAAGCAGAGGACTATTCTCACTCTGCCAAGCACTATCTGCATGCAGAGAAACCGATGGAGTTTGCCGACATGCTCTTCGACTGGTCGAGGACGGGGTATCCGAGTGAAAACGAGCTCTACATTACGCGTGCGACTCTCCAGTACGTTGTCTAGTACGATAGAGTCGAAGAGATGTTGATGTGGATTGTGTAGACTCTTGAGCTTGGAGAATCTAAGAGACGCGAATAAAGTGTACGAGAGGTACGTGGACAAGTGTAAGGAAGCCAAGGTCTCGACGGACACTCCTCTCTTCCACTTCCTCCGCTTCCTCCTCTTGACGTTAGAGGTACATTCTCTCTAGATAAGTAGCTATAGACTTCATGACTTATTGTATGTGTACTAGAGGGATGCATTGCCCCTCTTCCAAATGCTCAAGGAAAAGTATGCGAACGCATTGGCGCGAGACCAGTCTCTCGACAAGTACATGAGTCTCATCGGTCAAAAGTTCTTCGGCCTCCAGCCCCCTCGCAACGGACTGAGCTCTCTACTGGACATGCTCGGCGGAGGCATGTAGACAAGTGGACTAGAAACGAGAAAAGAGCTTTTTTCTTTCGTTATGCTACGACTGCTTTCCTCCTTCTCTCGCCTGTCGTTCGATCTGTTCGATCTTGAGCAGCGACGCGGACTTGATCGGCAGGATCTTGGGCTTACACAGCACTTCTGTCAAGCTCCCTCGCTCCGAATACACTAGTCCAGCCTTGGGGAGTACTTCTTGTAGTTGGACTCGCTACAGAGCTCTTAGTAGATATAGAAGAGAAACAAGGTAGAAAGATGTACCTGCATGATGTCTCTACGTAGTGACAAGACGGAAGTTTCAAAGTGATTCAAATCTATTCCTGTCTGACTAGTGCTTGGACTTGCGCTTGAGCTTATCCACAACAGCATGCATCTGCGCCTTCCTTCCTGCTGATTCGTCCGTCGGCGTCTCCTTGTCTTCTGGACGCTGACGCTTCCGTCGTTCGCGGAAGATGGCTTGCGTCGCGTCTGTCTGCTTGAATTTCGGATCCGTCGGGTCGAGTTGGAACTGAGAGTTGTTCGCGTACAACGCTTGGAAACGAGGGTCTTCCGCGTCAAAGGCAAAGTCCTTCTGCAGACCTCCGCTGCTCTTGGCCTCGAGTTTCTTGAGCTGTTTCTTCTTCCGCTTGCCCTTGAGCTTCTCGGCCTTTTCCACCGCCGCGATCTGCTTCATATCAAAGTCACGAGCGTCCTCTTCATCGTCACTGTCGTTCGCTTCGGCACGTGCCTCCTTTGCCTTCTTCTTCCCCTTTTCCAAGAGCTCCTGTTGCTCCTGTGCTTGTGCCTTTTGCTGCTTCCGCTTGTCATGCAGCTTCTGGTTCTTCTTGGCCTTCTTCTCCCGCTGATACGTCTCGAACGGCGTCTCCTCCGCCTGCTTCTCCCGCATCTTCTTCTTCTCGAGAATGTCCTCTGCACCAGGAGCAAACGTCATCTCCATGTCTCCTTCTTCCTTATCCGATTGCTCTTCGTCGTCGCTACCAGCTAAGAGGCTGCGGTATCGACTCTGAAGCTTTTCTAGCTTCCGGGACTTGTCTCCTCCCTCCTCTTCGTCGGAAGAGTTGTCCGATGCGACGTACGTGGCAAAATCATCGTCGTCCACGTCCTTCCAGTCGGATGGAGCTGTGAGTAGCTCCTGTCTCGCCTGATCGCCTTCATCCCACGTCCACTGGACGTCTGTCTGCTGCAGCGCCGTCGTGGCGAAGATGCTGGGCTTGTAGTTGTCCGGCACGCGCTGTGCAGACTCCTTCGGTTCGTTCTTGAACTCGACGTCGTCCGGGACGAAGCGCAGGTCGAGGACGTTGGACGACGTCTCGTACTCGAGCTGGTCGCAGCTGTCAAAGACAGAGGAAGCGGTCTTGACACTGTCGCACGTGACTACGGCGTAATAGTACTGCAACTTCTGTAGTTCGTACTTGCGCAGTCGCTCCTGCGCCTTGGGGTCTGTCGTCTCGTCTTCGGCATTCACCTTTTCCTTTACACGCAATGGATCGTCCGAATCGTACTCTTCTTCCTCTTCTTTCTCCTCTTCCTTTTCCTCCTCCTCTTCGCCTTCCCACAACTGCTGTGGACCATGCACTTCCTCTTCTTTCATCTTTTCTAGACCAAAGTCTGATGGGTAGATGGTCACGTCTTGCACGGCACCAGTGGACGGACAAAAGGATCGGAAGAGCGCAAGGAGGTCCAGAGCTCGGATACGACTCCAGTCGCAGTTGAGGACAGCGAAGCGGTAGGTGGCTTCTCCGAGAGGAACCTCTTCCTTCTCGTGAGCGTCTTCCTCGATGATTTCCTCTTCTTCGTCATCTGAGGTGTCACTATCGGAGGATAACTCTCCTCTAGCCATCTTGTTCAAATAGTCCAATCGAGATAGCTTTTCATTCGACTCTTCGTCCTTGTCGGAAGAGCTCTTGTCATCATCTTCTTCCTCTTCCAGTCGGTAGAATTTCGACAGAGCTCCCTTCTCTTTCTTGTCAATCGGTCGACCATACTTGTCAAACTTGCCTTGCACTCCAGTAAACCTCTCGTCATTCAAAACACCTTTGAATCGGTCATCCAGCTGCAGCTTGTTCTTCTTCTTGGAACCTCGAGCGAAACGCTACTGGCCAAATTACTCTTAAGAATATAATTATTATACACTAGGAAGATGGACTACGTACAGGGTCATTGTGCACTTTAGAGAAACGATCGTCCTTGACGGCAGGCGCTTTGCCATTGCCATTCCCTTGGGTCTTCTTGGCCACCATTGCTCGATGGACACTTGGGATTAGTGGTGGTTTGTGTGCGACCTTCGGACGACCTGCATATCGGTCTCGAGGTAGTGGAGACGCAAAATGGACCAAGCACCGAGGACGAAGGAACAGGAGGCGTATGTGGCGAATTTAAGGAAGCAGACGGATGCGTATGAGAAGGCAGAGAGGGCGATTTTGATCGTAACGTCGTCCATGCAGCAACTTAGCAAGGACTTGGAACTATTGGGCGAATCGACGCGACAGATGAATGACTTTACAGGACGCTGGCTGTCCGTGTGGAAGCGAAATTGAATGTACCTAGACTAGTCCATGTATGGTAGAAAGGAAGAGAAAATAAAACGTGCTCGTTCGCGACGTTTCCCATTTGTTATTTGTTGGTATGGGGACGAAACGCGAGGGACAAAGGTCGAAGCGTCCGCAATGGAATACTTCTACTAGACTCCCTTCATCACGCTTGTCTGGAGTGAATGAGGGAGGGGATGATACAAAGAGAATGCACAAGGTAGTGTTCAGTATACTGCTCTGTAGCTAGCTAGTCTAACGTAGTTTGAGTAGTCTCAAGATGGGCCGGAGGATCAGTCAAGCAGCTCCATGGTCCAGATGATTGAGAGAGCTGTGACTAGTGCCATTGATCAAGAGCGGCGCAGAGTAGATGGCGGTGTACGTCAGCCTGCTCCTGCTCCTCAGGGTGAAAAGTCTGAAGACACAGGGACTTCGGTACATAACTTGAAGCGATACATGGTAGATTGATTCACTCCAGATACGATGTAGTCGGTGTCGAACCAGCAAAGCGGGTGCCGGCAAAGAGGATTTCTGGACATTACAGAAGAAGCAAATAAGCTGCATCACCAGCAGGAATGTCGAAACGAGAAACGAAGACACAGTCGTGATGATCTCTTGAAAACTGCGGAAGACAGACAACAGTATTTTTATCGACTAAACGCAGCCACGACCGAGTACTATGAACGCAAGTTTGCCATCGAGTCACTCCAAGACCGGATTCATCGAGATATCATGTACTTGCAGGCAACCTCGGACGATCTATCGAAGCGAGTGCGCTTTCTTTCGTCTTTTGATCCTATTTTACATACCAATCGCACCAATGTGATAGAGCGACCTGCTGGAACAAGCGTTTGGCGAGTACAAGGACAGTCTGCGCCAACAGTTCCAAATGTTTGACTAAAATCTAATAAGACAATAAAGATCCTTTCTACACGAACAAAGCCTGTGTAAACGCAGACGACGGCGAGATAGCTCTATCCGAATGGCATGTGTCGTGGATCCACCTTGAAGTTGTTCATATCTTGAGCAGATGTAGACCGTGGCAATGTATATGATAATCATCACAAAGTACCCTCCTTTTTTGACAACCAACCGAGCACACTCATTTCGACTGGCATGACCATGGCAGCTCGCAAGAAGCACAAGCAGGCGCCGTCTGCGTCGGCTCCGAAAGAAGCGTCTACTTCTTCTCCACCATCTAACTCGTCATTCCTCAAGCTCTTCTGGACGCTGGCTGAAACGGACAATGACAAGCGATGTGCGGCCGTGGAGCAGATTCTAAACCACTTGGTGGCCAACGAGCATGACCTGCAGTACACTGTCAAGCGACTCGTGCGAGGTCTGGCGTCGTCTCGAGATGCAGCCAGACAAGGCTTTAGCACTGCATTGGCGACGGTTTTGGAAAAGTACTCGGAGGAGCTGCCGACGGCCGACGTGCTGTCTCAATTGCAAAACGCCATGCAGGTGCAGAGCAGTATGAAGGCGATGGAGCAGCGTGAGCACAAGTTCGGTCTCTTGTTCGGACTGCTGGCGATCCTCAAATCCGGTCGTCTCGATAACGATAGTGAGAGCGCCAAGGCCGTCGTGGACGAGATGCTGCGTCTTGGGCAGTGGAAAAAGTGGATGACAGAGGCAGCGTACGAGAGTATCCTGCAGGTACTGGAGGTCGTCTCGCCAGCGGACTTTGTCGAGCAAGGTCTGTGGGAGAGCATCCAGACGCAGTTAAACGCCCAAGGAGCAGAAGCTAGTGTCGAGCAGCTGCAGTTGGCTGTTGGCATCCAGCACTACGCCGACAGCCACTCGGTCGAGTTAGAAGGCATGTCTGTTGTTGTCTCCGAAGACACATTGGACGACGTGAAGCAGGTGCTGTTGGCTAGCTCTAGTGTGTACCCTCGCGTGCACTCTGTCTGGCACGGCATCTTTGGTCACATCCTGCAGCAGGAGGACTCAAATCTGTTTGTTCAGGCGTGGAAGAAGCTCGTGGACGAGTCCCTGTTGAGTGACGAAACGACGACGCATGAACGTCGGGCTCTGGCGTTTAAACTGTTTACGCTCGTCGTCGGTCAAGTGGACGCGGACGTCGTGGAGAAGCTCATGACCGAGAAGCTCGTCAAGTCGCTGTACAACAATGTCATTGGGAAGCGCAACTACCTGCATGGAGCTGCCAAGCAGTGTCTTCGATCCTTCGCAGTGGCGAATCCGAGTGCCTTTGCCACGTTCTTTACGCGTCAGTTCGTCACGCCGTCGTCGTACTTGCTCAAGACGGAGGCAGAGGAGGAAGAAACTCCGGAAGGTACGGGCTTTGACGCTATCTTACGCCACGAAGAAGAGCGTGAGCGGAAGGAGGCGAGTATGAAGCGTCTGCAGAGCGTTCGACAGTGGGCAATCGACGCTCTCGTGAGTACGTTGCTGCAGGACGTTTTGCTGAAGAGTAAGGAGCAGGAGGAAGCTGTCGTGAAAGACGTGCTTGTCTTCCTCTTCACACACGCATACTTTGTTTCTAAGGTATCCAAGAAGAAGAAGAAGAAGAGTGTCAAACCATCGCCAGAGGTGACGGAAGCCAGTCGGAGTCTTTGTGCCACTCGTCTCCAGACGCTCTTGAGTCACAACTTGCAGACGCTCGAGTCTAGTATGCTGCATCAAGCGTTCTCCGTCGCGACGCAGTTGATGTCCGATGCAAGTGTCGAGCTCCGTAGTGAGTTGGAGGACGATAGTGAAAAGGCGATGGAGACTGCTTCGAAGAAAGCAGAGGAGACGTTGAGCAAAGCTTCGAAAGACCTGATGCCGGCCTTTAGCGCCTTGTTCATGGTCAGTTACATTCGTCTTTTGGATGAAGACCAGCGACAGGAGAGTGTCGAGGCCGTGGGTGACTTGGACCAATGTCTCCGGAGGTTGACCAAGAAGAAGAAGAAGACAGATGACTCGGTTGTGGTCCTGTGCGATTTGCTCCTGAGTCTTCTGTCGCAAGGGTCGAGTGCACTTCGAGATATTGTCACCTTTGCTTTCAAGAGCCTCGTGCCGTTGCTGAATGAGTCTAGTTTGGAAACGATGATGCAAGTGCTCCAGCCTTCGGAAGAGAGTGAAGAGAAGGAAGAGGAAGAGGACGACGAGGAGGAAGAGGACGAGGAAGAAGAGGTGACGCTGTCGTCGTCGTCGGATGTGGCGGCGATTCTAGGGGACGAGTCGACGTCCGAGATGCAAAAGGACGACATGGCGCTGGCTGCGATCGTGGAGCAGGCGACGGAAAAGTCGAGGCGCAAGGTGGAAGAGAAAAAGCAGAAGACACAGGTGCAGCACTTCCAGCTCCGTGTGCTGGACCTGTTGCAGGTGTTCGTGACGAAGCGAGGGAACGATGAGCTCGTCTTGAGTCTTCTCCAGCCTCTGTGGACGCGGTTTACGGAGATCAAGAGCAAGGATGAGTTGGTGCTCAAGGAGCGCCTGCAGAGTGTGTTAGTTAGTAAGATTGGAGGCAGCAAGGAGCCTCCGGTGTTGAGTGAGAAGAAGGAGCAAGGGAAGGAGTTGCTGCAGACGCTCTTGGACAGTCTGCGTGCGAGTAAGGATGTCCAGAGTAGCAAGGTAGGCAAGTCGCTCGTGTTGTATCTCGTTCGTGTCTTGGTGAAGAGCGGGGAGGATGTGGAAGAGCTGGAGAAGATGCTGCGTCCGGCGGTGCTGGATACGTTCACCAAGAAACACTCGTACTTCCCTCGCGACCTCTTTGAGGACTTGACGAACCGATTCCCGACGATTGGACTCCCGTTGCTGCTTCCAGTGCTTACGGAGGTGGCGTCGTCTACTTCGGAAGAGGGGGAAGTGAAGCCTCCGGTGGATTCGTATCTCGGAAGCGAAGTGTATCGCCTATTGTCGCTCTTGCTTAAGCCCAAGCTCCTGGAAGACGCTGACATGAAGAAGGTGTATACTGCGCAGGAGAAACAGCTATGCGACAGCCTCGTGGTGGGACTGGACAAGGCCGACAAGATGAAGAGCAAGCACTTTAAGAGCGTCGTGACGTGCTGCAGTCGCTTCGCCGTCGTGTGCCAGAGCAACAAGGAGAAGAAGAAGCTCCAGCGCAAGGTGCCGGAGGTGTCGTCCGTGTCTCCGGCCGTCAAGCAGCAGCTATCTGGCGTCACCAAGGCGCTGACAGGAGGCAGCAAGGACAAGGACAAGAAGCGGAAGCGTCAGGAATAGAATCATGCATTTTCCATTGTTGTTCATTGTTACCCAAACGGTCTGGTGTTAAGTTATGCAAAGGTGAGGCCGTAGACGGCGTTCCGATGGGAGACACTCCACTGGAGCAGCTTCTGCATCTGATCGGCACTCGCCGTCTGGTCTAAAAAGCTCTCGAGACTCGGCGCGATCATCGCGAGACGCTGTGCCTGTCTTCGTAAGCTCCGGAAGACCTTGACGAGCGCCACGAGCTTCCAGTACTCGACGCTCACGATGCGACTGGCGGCACATTGGAGCTGGATCTTTTGCTCTGCCGACAGCTGCAGGACGTTGCTGAGCTCTGCTGTCAGGGAATTGCCGTCAAGCGCCGCGTTGTCTCTCTCGACGACGCTCTGGAGAGCCTGTGCGGCTAGTACTTGTGTCCGCAGGTGTGCTAAGTGCTTTCCAATTGCCACCATGCTCTTCCACACAATCAGCTGCTTGGGTGTGGAGGAGACCGAGAGCGCTCGTCTCTGTCTCTCGGCGGCCATGAGACCTTTGAAGCCAGCAGGGTTCTGGAGGTTGGAAAAGTGCTCCTCTTTCCCTGTCACGACGTCCAGTCGCTGTCTCCACTCGAACATTTGTGGCGATTGTGGACACGGGAGTGGACCAAAACCTGGACCTGTGACGCCCCACTGGTATCGCTGCACAAGGTCTTTATTAATCTGCAGTCGCTTGATACCAGTCTCGAGCGTCTCGACGTACGTCTGCTGCTTCCTTCTCGACTCTCGCGCCGAGTCTCGATTCCGTTCTAGTTTCTTTTCCTTCTTCTTGGCTTCCTCTTGCATGAGCGACTGGAGCATACTGCTTACAGGCGGTTCTTCTGGCTTTCGAGCAATGTTGACAAAGGTCGAGTTGGACGGAGTGGGGTTGGAAGAGGTGGGAGCGGATGACTGCATCTGGTTGACGTTCTGGAGCTGCTGGAGCTGCCACTGGAGCTGCATCTGCTGCTGCTGCATGTTGAAGGGAGACATGCTCCACGGCTGCTGCATCATCTGCATGGCAAGCTGCGGATTGAACTGCATGCTCATCTGCATCTGCTGCATCTGCTGGAGCTGCTGGATCTGCTGCTGCAACTGGTTCACATCCGATGTGTTCGGTGCGTTCATCGCCATCGGGTACATCATCATATTCGGCATCATGTTGTTGTAAGGAGGCATGAGGTTCGCGGCAGACGAAGGCGTCGAGTTGTTCTGCATCGAGCAGTTGCTACCTGTGGAAGCAGTGTCTGTCGCATTGCCTGTGCTGTCCAAACTGTCGTTGGAAGTGTGTCGCTGGACTTTATTCGGATTCGACTGCGGGTTCTCCCCATAAAGAGCCGCTGAGCCGTCTTTCGTGGCAGATAAGAGGCTAGCAGACTTGTTCGCAGGAAGGTCGTTGAGCCAGTTGAGACTACTGTCATCGTCAAAACTTGTCTTTTGCTGTTGCTGTGGAGGCATTTGGTTCATCTCGAAGTTCTGGTTGGCTGATAGGATGTTGGCGAGGTCCTCACTGAGCGATCTCTTCCGGTCGATGCGTGGTTCGTCCTTTACTGCCTCCTGCGTTGCTTCCATATCGACGTCTTCCGATTCGACTAGAGAGGTGTGAGTAAATAGAAGAGGTTGGAGCGTTTAAATGGACGTACTGGTGGGAGTGGAGTCTGTGGTGGGTGCAGGAAAGGAGTCGTACGTGGTAGGATTCGTATCGCTTTGAGGAGATAAGGAGTCTGTGCCTGCCGTATGACCGTCGTCTTCAATAGTCTTGCCTGGTACGTCCTCTTCTTCTACAAAGGCTGCAAAGTCGTCCGGGAGCTCCAAGGATGTTTCGACTTCGTTCCAATCGGCCCACAAGTTCCGGTCAAAATGGGATGAAAAGCCTCTATGAGAAGTATAAGTACAAACGAGTGGTCGTACGTGGTAAGAAAGTAAATGTACGTAAGCACGGGATCCATCTCCAAGTCCAGTTCGTCGTCAAAGTCCACTAATGCATCGTTCTATTCGCACCAACATTCCCATGTGCGTTTTTGTCAGTATGGACGATGATTCGCTACGGTTTGCAATGCGTAGATGCATTGGGGCATAGGCATTGGCTAGGACGTTGAATATACCTCATTTGCGTTGACCTGGTAGGGCGTGTAGTGCGTGACGTGCTTAGCTTTGCCAGACTTAGACATACTGCCTCGCCTTGTCTTCTTTTTGCAAAATAAAGACACTTCGCCCACTTTCTGTGTTGCAGCACATTTGCAATTCCGACCAGATGCTGTGGGCTGGGAAGAGCGAAGACAAGTGCCTAACAGAGTCTTTTTATATAGCCTCTGACGTATGCTCCAAGGTTGTATCAGGATTGGTACGACCTGAAGTAGATGCATGCAATCTTTTCTAGCACAGACGGACTATACTTCAATTATGGACATTTGGACGCGTATTGACGAAAGTGGCACGAGTGGTACTTGATGCGAACCGGCTTGTCGGGAGTACAAGATCGAAAGGGACGGTAGCTAAGAGAAGAGAGATGCATGCAGTGTCTAGATGTGGTATCTACTTGATGCTGCATTTACAAATGTGCACAGAGCGGATGGTCGTGGGAGGCATACAAAAGGCAAGTGAATAAAAAACTGGTGGCTGGTACGCCATATTCGTCGCCGACTGATTCTCCAGAGCTGAAAAAGCAGGCAAGTCGACATGTTGGTGTGGCAAGATATTTTCACGGACGACGAGGTCATCTCGGACTCGCACAAGACGCTCGATGTCAAGGACAGCGAGGGAAACGTCGTCTCGGGCATGTTCCGTGTCGAGAGTAAGAGCGTCCCGAAGAGCGCCGACGACGTCGACATTGGTCGCGGTGACGCCTTCGGTGGCAACGACGACGATGGCCCGGATGACAGCGTCGAGATGGTGAACAACATTGTCGATGAAGGCATCGGCTTTGGCTACACCGAGACCGGCTTTGGCTCCAAGACCGAGCTCAAGGCGTACCTCAAGTCCTTCTTCCGCAAGGTCATGAAGCACCTCAAGTCCACTGGCGCGAGTGACGAGGACTTGGCCCAGTTCAAGACGGACGCGCAGGAGATCGTCAAGTTCCTCGTGCCGCTCTTCAAGGAGCTGCAGTTTTACATGTTCCGCAGCATGGACTCGGAGGCCGGCATGGCCTACGCGTGGTACCCGGAGGGTGCCGTCGCTCCTCACTTCATGTACATCAAGTGGGGTCTTAAGGAGACTAAATTCTAAGGAAAAGAAAGATACGTGATTTTTTCTTTCGTCAATGTTGTTTTTGGATCATGCAAGAGAAAATTGATTTAATTTATAATGAGGCTATCGACAAGAATGCAATCTAGGCATACTCTTCCTTGGGGGGCGTGATCGAGACGTACCAGCCCCATTGCGGAGAAATTACATCGTCACTTTCATCCGCGTCTGCCACCCCTTCCTCGGCGAATTGCTGTCCACCTTGGACGGTCAACATGTCCATGCGACTCTGCATGGATCTCCGCATCGGTGAAGACGACATTTCACTTTCCGTCCAGCTCTCCTTGTCGTCCGTCGGAGATTTTTCCGCTGGGGATAAATTTATTGGGTGCCGCTCTAAACTCTGTGCCGATAAGGTCTGTCGTCGAGGTGGCAGAGCTTGCTGCATTGCACTGTTCCGCCGCCTTCGGTCGTCGCTCCATGTATGTCCTCGGTCTCGTTGTCCATTCGCCAAGTCGAGCACCTCGTCCTCGTCGTCGCTGTCGTACTTGGCATTAAAGTATGATACGACGCTGACTGCGGTTGCTGCGGCGGCTGCGGCCGTGGCCACGACTGGGTGGTCTCGTACCCACCGGATCCCGCCGGCGATTTCGTTCGGTGTCGGGAAGAAGGATGCAGGAGGCTCCATGCGCTGTTGAGAAGGGAATAAAAGTTGTTGTGAATTCTCGCTGGCCTCGTCCTCTGATGTGGCAGAAGTAACAGGACAACTTCCCTTGCAAGATCTATGCACGCCGGCCGCGTACCTCTTAAGAGACACGATCCCTTCGCCTAGTTGAAGTCTGGACAGATGGAAAACGGTGCGTCAAGTCTTTTTTAGCATGATCAACCTCTTGTCCGTCTTGTTGCCATGCGGACCAAGCACCAAATCAGGGAGTTACTCCTCTTGAATATGAAAGTTATTCTAGGGTAGAACCAAGGAGAAGATTGAAGGTAGGAAAGAAGGAGATAGGTACATGCATGTACACTTGTCCTTCGTATGATTGAAGCATGAAAATTTCCGTTCGGCGATATAGTTTAACCCTTCGATAGGAGAGACGTCGATGGTAGTTTCATGATCGATTGGAAAATGTCGTATTCGCTTTGAAGGGAATTTTCATGAGCTCGGAAGCTACTTGGACGAAGAGGTTGTGGTCTGTGAAATGTTGGGATCCATTAAGTACCTTGGTTTGCTCTGTACTTGATATTTGTATGCAGAATGATGTTTATTCTCTTTACAAGTGGCGCATACCAATGCTATTGAAAAGGAATGGGGCTCGTACACGTCCAAAGTCTCTCCGGAGCGTCAATTGAATTGAGTAGAAGGTAATGGGAGCGGTCTCGCTCGTCGATGCGGAACTGTGCAGATTAGATCCCACTACCAACTCGAGCTATTTTTAGCTTCTCGAGAAGAATGCTGTCCTTGGTCAAAAGACGAAGAGGAAATGACACGATCGTCTATGGAATCCAAAGAGAGAGATGAAAAAACTTGGGGGAATGGCACGCGAGTCGAACGTGAGATTGACGGCGCATGGTTTCCCGCAACTATTCTTCGTCAAGACGTTGATGGTACTTTTCAAATCGAGTACGACGAAGACGGGAATCGAGAATCCGGCGTCGAAGAAGACGACCTGAGGTAATGGAGTATACGTAATGCCATTCTGGTTACGGGCATCATGGATTTTTGCTTGCAGATACGTTAGTACATCGAAAGCAGCGCCGCCGTCTGACCGTCGGAAACGATCTTCTGTAGGAGATGACTCGCTCTTGTCTCCCGACGTTTCCGACCGAGATCAACATGTCACTCCGACGGTAGTGTTGCATCGTCGAGGCGAGTTTAATTCAAGTAAGTCCACTTGTCATGTCAAGACTAATGAATTGCATTATACTCACTTGATGTCTCGTGGTTCTTAGCGTCTGGCTACATCATTAATGGTCTCGAGAACAACGTCGCAACTGGGAATGGACTCCGCGGTATCCGATGGCTACGCTCGAACTCCTTCTGAGTGACGATTCTCGACCATCGAAATGATGCGACGCTCGACGCAATCGTGGGCGAGTGATCGATTCACAACGGGTAGATCCACTTCTGGCGTCAGTAGCATGCATCCGTTAGGAAGGATAGCAGAAAGAAACTTTGAGCCAAGTAGAAGCGAACATGTAAGCAGAAATAGATGAAAAGTGTACAAAGCAATGGCAAGTCACGTCGTCTTCAGCGCGTTACGTACGAGCTTCGGTAGAAACCTAGGCGATATCCGTTGACACACATCGCTCTACAGATGTCCTCTCTATCGCACGAAGTGGGAGCCCATCCCGTTACTACCTCTTCCCACTAATCAGATGATCGGCGTCTCTGCGATCCTATGCACCTGAGCGAATGGACCATCGAACGCTCTATCAGCACTCTTGACCTAGATTTCCACTCTCTATCCAGGATGTCGTGAAGTTGCACACATCTGCATGTCCCGTTGCACTCTTTCAGCTCATTCCTACTTTTTCGTACTCGTGCACAGAGCTTGAAATCGTACCACGACTTTGGACTTGCCGACATGAAGCTCTCGACCATCCTAAGTGTCGCTTCCATCGCGGTGATCGCCCTAGCGGACACTGCTTCCGCCCACAATGGTGTCTCGCACGTCGAGGACTGTGACCCTGGGTTCCCAGCTGCCCCGGAAACCAACACGGATGTGCCTGCCAAGACGACGCCGGAAGGTGCCGATGACAAGAAACCCGCTGCCGGATCGGAAGCTCCTGAAAGCCCTTCGAGCGACGAGAAGGTAGACCAGACAGATGACTACGGTCAGACCGAGCCAGCTGAGTCGACCACTGGAAAGAAAGATGTAACTTCAGAGGACAAGCCGGTGGAAACTTCGACTGGTGAAAACGCAGATCAAGCGGGTGACTATAGTCAGGACGAAACCTCGACTGGTGTAAATGGCGGAGTCAAGCCCAGCGATGAAAAGGAAGAAACCACTACGTCGTCTGCGGAATCTCCTGCGTCCGATGGCTCCTCGGACTATGCGAATGAATCGTCCGACCCGACGCCAGAAGTCGTCGACGCACCTTCGAAGCTATCTAGTCATTCCTTCGATATCGACAGTGCTTCCACGGACTTTGAAGTCGGTTCTCTGGACGCAGACCTTCCGACGGCCGGATCGACCTCTGGCAAGACGGAAGAGTCTGCTGAAGACAATGAGGATGCTGAGGACACGCCAGAGGCGCCGGCGGATGAAACTGAGTCGGAGGAAGCGTCCGGCGCAGGAGTGGATGTCGATGTTTCTGCCAGCGCCGACGCTTCTGAAGCTTCCGCTGACAATGCGAGCTCGGCAGCAAGCTCTGTATCCGATGCATCGGCGCCTTCCAAGCCAAGTGATGCCGCGTCTGATCCGTTCGCGGTCGACTTTAACCTGACTGCGCTTGCCATTGGTGATTGGGGTGCTCGCTACCAGTCCTGCTGTGCTGACTACGACCGCAAGGGCGTGGACCACTACAAGGATCAGCAGGCGCAGGACCAAGTCGCGTACTTGATGTCTCTGTCTGCTGAAGAGCTGCACCCGAAATGTATCATCGGCCACGGTGACAACTTTTACTGGAACGGTATCTCGATGAAGGACCAACAAGCCCGTTTCGAAGACACGTTCGAAAGCAAGTACAGCCAAGAGTCGCTGCTTGACATTCCGTGGTACAACGTCTTGGGCAACCACGACTACGGTGGATCCGAGTTCCTCTGTGGTAGCGATGACCACTGGCGAAAGTGTGAGTCCGTCGAGGAAGCGCTTGAGATGATCGACGAACGCTTCGAAGCGCAGTCGTCGTACGTCAGTCCGAACAATGACCGCTGGCACATGCCCGACCACTACTACAAGGTGACGCTCGAGGACGAAGAGTCTGGCGTGACGGTGGACATCTACAATGTGGACACGAACGCCGCAACGGTTCACGGCAGCCACCAAATCTGTTGCCAGTGCTACGCGTACACGACGGAGCCGGATGGAGAGCGGGTGAACTGTAACACCGTCCAGCGCGGAGACGCCATGTGCTTTGGTGGTGACGCCGATGCGTACGACCAATGCATGGAAAAGTTCCAGAACTGGTATGACGAGTCCTTGAGCTCGATGGCGGCGGACGCAGCGGCGTCGACGGCTGACTGGAAGCTCGTGAACTCGCACTACTTGCCCCAGTACCACTTCAACGAGCCGATGATCAACGAGTGGAACAAGGCGCTGCATGACAATGGCGTCCACATGTTCTTGGGCGGACACACGCATGCGGAGAAGATGGATGTGCTCCAGCGCGAAGACGACGACTTTAAGACGTACTTTGTCCTGAACGGTGCCGGTGGTGGTCTCCAGAGTCAGCTCCCTGGCGTCGTGCCGGACTATGCCAAGGACGTGACGGAGCTGTGGCGAGCGAAGGGTACGCCGTACGGATACTTTGAGCTCGGTTTCAGCAAGGACTGGCTCAAGATCCGGTTCATCACGTTCGCCGATGACTGGCAGTTCGAGTCGGAGTTGAAGGAGACTGTCCAGGGAAGCCGGAACCCAGAGTACTGTCTTTTCATCCCCAAGGACAGCTCGCTGGACGCAGTCGAGTGCACGGAAGAGTAGATGGGCGTGGTGAGCAAGAGTTTTGACGTACATATTGTTACCAGTACGCTGTAAAGGAAATACAGATTGGTATGGGAGAGAATGCGTGGTTGTGTGGAGACTAGTACTCATCTACCTTGTCTTATAATTTGTACTTGTATGGGAAGCTAGAAGAAATCTGGAAAGAGTCAAAGAAGTTGCCTGTTATACGGTAGGAACGTGTCTTAGGATGCTGACGCTGCGTCCTTAAGCGCCTGGATAAAGTCCGACGCCGAAGTCGGATTCACTTTGATGAGGAACTGCGTCAGCGTGCTGCCGTCTTCTCCTACTGGGAGCGACACCATGGCTCCATTGGTCTTTCCCTTGGCTTCTTGTGGCGTCACGGTCATGCCGCTGTAGACTGCTGCATTCAGAACGACCTTGCCGATCTGGTTACGCATGAGCACCCTGTCATAGTACTCAAGTTATTTCCTAGAGGATGAGACTTGAAATATAAGGATAGGTACCTATACTTGCCAGTGGTCTTGTTCTTTAGCACTTGCAGCGGATGGACGCCCTTGTCAGCCCACCGTTTCTCATCCTTTTTGAACTCGTGGAGCTTGGCTTTCTCTACTTGGAACTTTGTCTCGTCATCCGAAGACTCTTCGCTCTGTTTGATCAATCGACTGTCAGTAACCTCGTTCACATGCATGGAGAGTAGACAATAGGCACCTTTAGAATGACAGTAGGAGGTTCTTGACCGACAGTTTCTTCGTCCTCTTCCTCCTTCTTTTCTTCCGTCGCACTAGTAGATGCACTTGTGGCAGCAGGTTTACCAAAGGATAAGCCTCCAGAGGCGTTGGAGTTGTTAAAGGAGAAACCACTGGATGCCGTAGTACTCGTGTCCTTGTTTCCGAAGGAGAAGCCAGCGCTTTGTGTCGTACTGGTATTGTTGCCAAAGGAGAAACCAGAGCTCTTTTCAGATGTGCTAGTAGTCGTAGAAGCTCCACCAAAGGAGAAAGCTGGAACGGAAGACTTGGGCTCTTCACTCTTCTTTTCAGGGACACTTGTGGCAGCTGCTCCACCGAAAGAGAAGGCCGGAGTGGATGATTTGGGCTCTTCAGTTTTCTTTTCAGCCAAATTTGTAGTCGCTGAGGCTCCACCAAAGGAGAAAGCGGGGACGGAAGACTTGGTCTCTTGCGTCTTACTTTCAGATCCGAAGATGGAGGACGAAGTGGATTTGGATTGGGCAGGTTCTGCCGGCTTGGACTTGGTTCGAGAAGCAGATGAATAGGAGAAAGATGAAGCGCTCTGTGTCGACACTGGTTTGGACGACGCATGCTTCTTGCTGATCTCATCCGCATATTTGAGGTACTCCTACATGCGTCGCATAGATGAATGAGCATTAAATGGATAGAAGGAGGACAATAGATGACGTACCTGAGCGGCTTCGATCCATGATCCGCTCGGATGCTCCTTCATCTGGCGCGTGGCAAAGCCTAAAAAGTCCTTGTTCAGCACCTCCATTGCCTTTTCGTACGAGTTTCCACTAGATGCAGTCGATGCAGTCGATGCAGTCGTTGGTGCCGGTGTCGAAGTCTCCGTACCATTCGTCGGCTTGCTGGATGTGAGGCCAGTAAAACCGGTGAATGGGTTCTTTGAACCTTCGGCTGAAGTGCTAGAGGACTGAGTGAGGCCACTAAAGCCACTGAACGGATTTGCAGTGGAGGATGCAGCAGGTCGCTTGCCCTCCTTCGCCTTGACGATTCGTCGGTGCTTCATGACGTCGTCTGACGCCCGTTCAAAGCCTTTGCTGAACGAGTCAGCGGAGACGTCGTCTTCTCTGGCGTCTCTCGCCTCAACTTCTTCCCGTCGTGCCTGTGCGTCTTCGTTGCGTCGCTTGACCATGGCCAAAGGCTGGTAGAGATACTTGTGGGTTTGGAGACGAACGAGAGCAGTATTTGTCTTGTAAAACATATCGACGACAGTACGATCGTATTGGGATTATCTCTACGACGCGCCAAAGTTCCACTGCTGACGCACGTTGGTGTTGTTCTCCGTCGCCAGTCGCTCGGCTTCGAGTACCTCGTCAATGTCGACGCGCTTCATGTGCGGCTGCTCCTGCTCCTTGTATTCGTCCTGTGGCATATTGTGAATTATGGAGAGTAGAGAGGTAGGAAGATGGCGCGTACGAGTTCACCGAGGAGGACGACGTTCTCGCCACTGCAGCAAGAGACGAAGTTAGATGCCGAGTCAATGATATGTTGGGAGTGGAGGCAGGTACTTGACGTACTTGCCATGATTGTATAGAGCAAGATGGAATAGAGCTTACCGAATGATGTTGAGTCCGAGCTCAATGTCACAGAAGAGATCGCCAGCTACATGGCGCTCAAAGGTGTCTTCTAGGATGATATTGGCTGCAGGCAATTGAAATTAGTAAGTACTGGACATTATACAGGTAATAAATAAATTGTCAACGGAGTAGTATCATAGGATCAGACGTACAGTATTGGTCAAAGCTACGGAGGTAGCCGACGAGATGTCTGCCATCACGCAGCACGAGCAAGATCTTTTCTGTTGCCATGCAGCGCCAATGTCAATATCATAGATGTATCGCCTCGTCATATACTCTCCAAGTATATTGCAATGCATATAACATACTGTCTAGCTGGTCGAGTAAACTCTCGCTGCCTGGAAAGAAGCCGTTCATGACAGACAGACTTGGTCCTTTGGTCTCGTGTTGTGTTCGTGCGTGAATGTAGATTTAGTATAGTCTATTTTACATCTCCTATAGATGCAGAATAGCCGACAGCGTGTCGACCGCAAACCTCGAAAGCCAATAAAGAGAGCATGTGGGCCTCCAGAGTGCTGCGTCTAGCGGTCAAGAAGACCACCACGGGTCTCGTCGGACTCCCGGTGAACCCACACGCCCGGAGCGACCTCATTGGGCTCTATCAAAAGACGCTGCAGGAAGCCAAGGTACGTCGAGAGATGTCGTACCGTCGGAACGATTTGTGGATTGACAGGACGATGTAGAAATTGCCAGAGGAGGCTGCCGAGTACCGAAAGGCTGTTGAGAGCATCACCAACTACCGTCTCAAGGTTGTCAACAGCACCGAAGACGTACGTTTCTTATCACATCATCTTTTTGTACGACTTTTTTGCTTATCATATCGCAGGAAGAGGAGATTGAACGCGAGATCGCGTGTGGTCAGCTAGAGGAACTCGTGGAGCAGGCCAAGGATGAGCTCAATGTCATTCCCGTCTATATCGGTACTTTTCTATCTTGCAACGATCGAGAGCTCTTCTCATATCATAACTAGAACACAAGCTGTGGGAGCCGCCGATGCAGCAATAAGATATCCAACTGGATGGCGTATGCACTTTGCTATTACCCGAGAGATGGAAAACATAAAAGAAAAATCTAGCTGCCAATCTTGCGACTCCGAGACAAGTTGGCTTTGATACCTGTCGTTTCGCCTCCGTACGACGCCGCCTCGCCCGTACGGACGTCGCGCACTTGTCCTTTGCGTCGGATCTGCGCCCGTCGCCATTGCTCCCGCTTCTTCGTCCTCGGGTTCCGATTCTTCTTGCTCTTGTGGGCCACCAGCCCTCTGTTCTTGATGATCTGCTGCGACGCGCCTCTCTTCTTGCCCTCGCCTTCCTCCTCGCTGTCGGACGAGCTGGCAATGTCTGCCTCCCGCGTATAGTACTCTTCCTTGGCCTGCTTGTATGCCTCCTTCTGCTTCTTGGCAGCTTGGTAGAAGGCAGCAGCTTCCTCCTGTTCCTTGTCCGAGATGCCTCCCTTGGTCGGCTTGGCAGACGTCTTGGCGGGTGCTTGCTCGGAGGTCTTTTTGGCAGGTCGGATGAACTGGTCCAGGCCATCGTCTTCCTCCGAGAGGACGTGCTCTAGCTGCGGTTCAATGATACTCGCGACGTCGTCTAATTTAGCCAGAACGTTGCGGCTCTGGAGGAGGTGGTGCATCACCTGATGGTCCGATACGCTCTTCCCTTCCGCTCGTAGCAAGAGGTAGAAGGAGATGTTGCTAACGTAGTTCAGAAGGAGCTTTTGCTTCGTCTGGTAGTAGTCCAGGACGGTGTGGAAACGCCTGGAGCTACCGTCCTTGAGCTCTAGTTGCTTGACGTTCGGACTGACATCGTTTTGGAGGGTCTTGATGGACTTTTCGAGTTCGTTCTGGAGACCTAAGAGTTCCGGAGCAGATCTATGGAAGAGTTAGTGGTGTTGGTGTGTGTAGGAGGAAGGAATGGACGTACTGGTTGACGAGCTGCAGCTTCTCTTGCTTGGATAGCTTTGAGTAGTCTTTCGGAAGCTCTTCTACAGATGTGGAGGGAGCACTGCCGTCTACGTCTAGATCAGCTAGCTGCTGTCCGACCCAGTCCTCTTCATCATGGGCATTCGGCTGCTCCTCTTCTTCCTCTTCCTCTTCTTCCTCCGATTCGTCACTGTCGTCTAGTTCAAAGTCCTCTTCGCCCATACGTTCAGCCTGCTGCTTCTGGAGCTCTACGGCAGCTTCTTCTTCGTCCTGAGCAGCGTCTTCGTCCTCGTCTAACTCGTACTCGGCCGTATCAGCAGAATAGTAATTGCGTTTGGAAGAACCCCACTTGTTCTTCATCCGTTCCACTTGCTGCAATTCCTCTTCAACGTCATCTCCATCTGAATCCGGTTCGTCGTTCAGTGGGATGCCGGTCTCCTCCAAGTCATCTTCCGACGCACTGTCCGAGCCACTGTCCTGCATATTCTCATCTTCCGACGGGTCGTCAAAGAACTCTAGCTCCTTTTCTTCATAGTCCTTGTTGGCAGCATTCAACTGCTTCTTCCTTTGGCGTACCTCGGCGCCTCCATCTCCCGTCCGTGAGGTGTGTCGACTGCGTCTGCCCATTGGTATCGACTTTTTGGTTTGTGTCCAATGGATGTGTTTGTATAGTTTTTTACATATTGAGCATACGATTTCGAAATTGTTCAATATAAACATTACTTTGTATGAATTTACAAACGGGCAACATAAAAAGTTGAGGACAGATGAGCAAATATTGATTTGAATCAGGAGCTAGTCGGGTCGATATCTGAGAACGGCGGCATGGAGGAAGACGCGAAAGAATGGTGGGCTCGAAGGGAGATGCAGGCCGAGAAGGACATGTCGGCGCAGCTTTCGAAGCGCATGGAAGCCCAGCGAGCGCAGATTCACTCGTTCAAGCTAGAGCAGCACAAGTATGAGCACGAGCTGCAGGTATCGTCTCTTTTCCTCGTGGTACAGTCTAGTGGTCTTATATGTTGGTCAGCTACGCGTCTCCAAGTATGGCCACGATAGAAAACTTCTGAGTGAGCACAACATTGAGTTACAGGAAGCGTTGAGTAAGAGTGAAGAGCGACTAACGCGTCTGCAGCACGAGGCCGATCTACAGGCTGCTCGTATCGTGGAGCTCGAAGGCGCTTTGACTGAAAGTGAGAAGAGCAAAGAGCGTGAGAACGAGTTGGAGGCTGAGAGAACTCGACTGCTAAAGGTATGAATGGCACGGGCGTCAGGCGTAGCATCCGGCTTAATAGACAGCGTAGAGAGTGGAGATGCTGGAGAAGAGTAAGGAGAGACAGGTGCAGGCGACGGCTTCCCATCAGGCGAGTCAGAATGAAGACTTGATTGGTGCCTTACAGCAACGTCTAGCAGAGCTTGTGCTGGAGAATGAAAAACTGCAGGAGCACGCGAGCGGGACGGAAGGCAAGGGCAAGCGACTTGAAGAGGCACAGGCGCAGACGAAAGACCTGGAGAAGACTGTCAAGCAAAGGGAACAAACGATCCAGTCGCTCAAGGCTGTGGTGGAAAGGCAGGAAGTGGTGTTCCAGGAGAAGCTTCGTGCCGTGACGGCCAAATACGACCAGGCGAAGCAGATCAATGTGGCTCTTCAAAAGCAGCTATTGGAGATGCAGACCAAGTAACTTAAGAGTGGAAAGTAAAAGGATACTTGTCTTATTGCTGCGTCTGGATGTTATACTTGCGCTATAAGGAGGATATGAGCAATGGAAGATAAGATCGAGGATAGAGATAGTTACCTGCCACTCGTCTGCAGCAGCTTCTTTCTGCTTCAACTGGCCATTGAGCTGTTCAATGACCTGCGTGAGACCTTCTCGGTTGGATGTGACGGCAGGAAGCACCTCGCTGACCGTCCTCTCCACGAGCACGCCGCCGACCATGCGGTAGGCTTTGCGCCCACCAGGCAGGTTCTTTAGCGTACCCATGACCCTATCATGCTCGCTCGCCTCGACTTCTAGCTCTCCAACCTTTTCAGCTAGCTGTCTAACCTCCTGCCGCATCGATCGGTAGGTCGCGACGACTTGCTGCTCCGTGATCTGCTCGCTCATGCTTTTGCGTTTGGCGGTGGGCTCGAGGTGTCTGGTATGACATAATATACTGAAGCAAAGTATAGGCTATTGGTTGGCCGCGCCTCGACTTGACCAAGTTCATTTGGACAAATCGCTCCTTATTGCTACTACTAGACCGACAAGATGCAGAACGAGGAAGGACAAGCCGTCGACATGTACATCCCGCGTAAGTGTTCGTGGACGAACCGCATCATTGCGTCCAAGGACCACGCCTCCGTCCAGATCAACATCGCGCGCGTGGACTCGAACGGCCTCTTCACGGGCGAGTCGGACACTTTTGCCCTCGCTGGTTACATCCGTGGCAAGGGCGAGAGCGACATGGCGCTCACGCAGCTCGCTAAGGAAGCGGACGCCCAGCACGCCAACTAGGAACCTTTTGCTTTTGTGCTCGAAGGACAATATAGTATGCAAGGGCATCAAGTAAATGGGAAAGCGATTTGATGGAGGATCTCCAATTCGTTCTTTATTGTTGTTGGGTAGACTATGCTAGGAGGCACAATAAGCCAAGTAGAAGTGGGATATTCCAGTATATTGCCTTGTTTAAGCCTATGGAAGCATAGAGTAGATATCCGAATTAATGCGTGGATGGACATGATAGGAAGAATCGAGTGTACCTGTCCACGCTCGGACATGGCGTCCGACACGACCTTCATCGTGTCAATGTATCGGTTGATGCAGAGAGCGAGGCAGTTCTGCTGCTTGCTGTCGAGCTTGCCGTTGGCACGCGTGATACACTTGTCAAAGCATTTTTCCTGCAGACTCGTCGTGAGTTCCTGCATCGCTTGCTGCTGGACTTCCGATCGAACCTGTCATATGTGCGTCAGGTACACCCACGACTGCATGTATAACGTATTCCTACTCGGTTAAGCAGCTCCTGCTTTTGCTCGGACGTGAGATTCGCGGCGCTCTGATCCATCTTGCTCTGTAGCTGGCGGTGAAAAGTGGTCAGCCAGACGCTGAGTCCACAAAAGTCTTTGCCTTCTGAGATTTTGACCATCTCAAGCACAACCAGAGAAGAGATGCATCCACCACTTGAGCGTCCGCATCCAGAGTGTCAGGATGTACGTCTACATTTATAGCTTCTAGGTATCATGCTAATAGAGCCTGATGGTTGCAATGGTCTGTAGGTGATACAGGCACTTGTTCAGTGCCATGAGCAGCATCCATACAGCAAATTCCTCGGGGCATGCTCGGATCAGAAAGTAGCGCTCGACCACTGCTTTAAGAAAGAGAAGGAGCATAAGCGTGCGGAGAATATGAAGCATGCGAAAAAATCGGATGCGTACGTTCGACAGAAGATGCAAGAAGCGAGGGAACGTCGACAGAAAGCGGACTAGAGAGAGATTGGACTAAGAAACAAATGAGAATCTTCTACGCCTAATGAGACTCTTCTACTCCTGCGTACAGCTCGTCACCTGTCGGTTTCTCCCATACAGAATATCTAGATGTGAGGTTCCAATAGTACAGTTTCCCACGGTTGTCCAGAGCAGTGCGCCAGTTGCCGATCTTTTGCCCGATGAGCACGATGTCGTCGTCCTGGACATTGCTCCACTCGACGCCAGTCTTTGGGATCGAGCCCCATGGAATCGTTCCTTCTAGGATGTGTCGAGAATGGACGTTCTCCATGCTCTTCATCTCTCGTTTGAAATAGTCCGTTAGACTCGATGCAATCCGCTGCCCCTGCTTGCTCTCGTCGTTCAGCAAGTGGCTCGCGACGGCATTCTGCAGCGTATTCGTCTGCAATGCCTTGTCGTAAGCGTAGCAGGCGTTGAAGCACTCTTGCTGGACGCTCTTCAGGTGCTTGTTCACGGTCATTTCGTTCACGCCTGCGAAGCGGATGCGCACTAGCGTCTCCTCCCACAGCCGGTCGAAGAGCAGCTCTTGGAGCAACTTGCCTTCTTCCTTATCACTCGCCAACCGACGGTGCACCATCCAGACGTGTGCCATTAGCAGTGCTTGCTGACCTCGAAAGTTTGGTTCGAGACGCAGCGCCCTGTAAAAGTCCGGGATAGCAGTCTGGTTCACGCATGATTGGAGCAATCGAGTGGACTGCGTGTACATTTTATCGTCTTCGTTCATGAACCCGAGAAGCCGTAGCAGCCATTCCCACTTTTCAAACTGCTTTTGCTTCGTCCGGATGTCGAAATTGGCGGATTTGCCGAGGAGACCATGACCTGGGGACGGCGGAGGAACTTCTGACTTGGCCCATGCGTACTTGGAGAACGGATTGCTCTTTGGATCTTCTTTAGAAGCTTGAGAAGATGCAGTCGCCAAGTGCGCGACACTTGGAGCATGCGGTTGAACGCTGTGCTGCAGCACTCGCGCAGACCTCGCCGCGCGTACCAGCATTCCAGCCATTTGTGCACTTTGGTGTCAAATTGTATGTGTTTTAATTGATATCTCTTAGTAGTCTTATGTAAATGAAAATAATATAAATTCTTTATCTTTTGTATCGTTTTTATGATGATAGCTAATAAAATTATAGGGACCAAATTTTAAAATCCTCGTAAAAGAGCTTAGGAGAACAAGTGTCCACATCCTCCTAGAAATCCTACAGATGCGACCGGATACTTTTGACAAAGCTGAGCAGCTCGGCTCTTGGCCACACACTTGGATCAATTGACCACCAGAACAGATAATAATGAACCGCTTCGCCGCCGTCGTCCGACCTCTCGCCCGCGCTGCCCCGACCTCTGCTGCTCGGTTCGCGCCTGCGTCCGCCCGATTCTTCAGCGCCCAGACCTTCCTCGACCGTCAGGAAGTGAGCGACCGTGTGATCGGCGTCGTGACCAACTTTGAAAAGGTCGACAAGGAAAAGGTGAACGAGGCCGCCAAGTTCGTCGAAGACATGGGTCTCGACTCGCTTGACGTCGTCGAAGTCGTCATGGCCATGGAGGAAGAGTTCACGATTGAGATCCCGGACAACGAGGCCGAGAAACTGACGACGCCGTCCCAGGTGATTGAGTACGTTGCGGCCCACCCGATGGCCAAGTAGACTTTTGGCATGTAACGTCCACAGGCATGGAAAGAAATGAGCAAGACGTGCTATTTTAGACCAGTGTAGTTTCTTTCTTTCCTAGGCAAGAATCCACCGTCTTAAATCATTCTATCTAGTGCTGCTGCTGCTGCCGTTTGTCCTTTTCCAGTCGGCTCAAGATGTCCTTGATCTGGTTCCGAACGACAGGTTGACCGGACTTGGTCCGGACGCTCAGCTTTACATGGCGTTTCTTTCGTGCCTGAATTTTTTGTTCGACCTCCTGACGATGTCGCTCCTTTTCTGCCTGCTTGGCGGCCTTCTCCTGTTTCAATGCCTCGGCCTTTTGCTTCTGCTTGAAGAACGGGTCTGGCCGAGCAGCGCTCTCTTCTTTCTACAGGACATGAGTAAGTTTATTGTGCTCTCTATTGACGATTGGTAGAGATAGTACGTTCACAGGAGACTCCTTGGAGGGCTTGTTTTTGCCGTCGTCTTTGCCATCATCCTCTTCCTGCAACTCTCGAAAGAATCGGTCGTAAAAGGACTCAGGACCGTTGGTCGACGGCTCCTCCTTCTCCTGCTTCTTCTGCACCTTGGCATACGCTTTTCGTCGCTGGGCTTTATAGGCTGCCTGCTTTTTCTTACTCCGAGCATCCTCCTTTCGCTTCTGGGCCTTGCCCTTGCCGAAGCGCTCCAAGCTGAGTCCGCTGCCTCGCATCGCTCTTGACTCGCTGTCGAGAGCAAATGGACAGTGTCGCGCGAAGGTAGCAATAAGAATGCTCTTTCATACGTTTTCATACCTACTATATATTGCTAGAACGAGTGCGACCTCAGTAGGGGCAGCTCGACGTCGTCTTCCGCATCATAACTGTGAGGTAGGTTGGTCGCTTGGAGACACAGGCAGCCACATCCTGTCGGACATACTTCTTCTTCGTGGAACCAACTTTCCAAGTGGGCTGCATGGCCGCCATGACCGCAGACGACGCAGAACTGAGACTCGCCTCGGACGACCAACTGGCAGATGACACACTGCAGAGCGAATTGCTTGCAAGACGGACAGACAATGCTGTCTGAAGGCTATATGATACACTGTGAGACTGATGGAATGGAGAATGAAGAATGGAGAGAGTGGTTTGTACCTGATTACAGTGACGACAGAGCAGACCGAGCTCCAAACCTACGTGCGGACGCTCCTTTCGAGATCGGATCTTGAGTACTTCTGCTCTCTTCTCCGACGCTCCATGCCGATAGAGTAGATCTGCATACGCTTGCTTGTACGTATCATACTTCTCCAAGTTGTGCATGTCATCCGAGAGGAGTTGATGACACTCCTCTTCTTCATCTGCCTCTGTACTGTGTAAATGCAGCGTGACGTGGTCTTCTGCTAGCAGAGCGCTCGAAGCCTCGGAGCCTTCTGCTAGCGAGAAGAGACCGCCATCACGAGAGGTTGTGGACCGATAGGAGCTCTCAATGTCAGCTAATTCGTTGTGGCTGTTGATCTTCCTCATTTGATCCATCGAGGTAGGCTTGGGAGGGGAGCCACCGAAGCTAGCAGACCGTTCGATCCCACCTGGACGATTGCCTGAAGACATAAAGATGTGCTGCTCTGGCGTACTGCCAGGCACTGCCCAGTCTTCCTTGGATTCTGCGTGTGCTTTGGCTTTGGAAGGTTTCTCGAGAGCATAGACGATAGAACCTAGAGCTGATACGTCACCTACTTGTTCATACATGCCCAGCACTTTGTCTACCAGTTTCCTTCCGAATGGATGAGCGCTCCATGGATGGGACGATGGACTCTCTTGGTCCTGATAGAGTGGGAACTGGATCGGACCAGAAGCAGATAGCTCCAGGAGAGACCACACTTGGCTCAGATCCTTTCTTCCTGCGACTGTCGATAGCTTCTTGTTCCCAGCACATTGCTCCAGAACCTTTCGGTTGGATACGGACGTGTCTTCTAGTAAAGACCGGAGCATGCGGCGGAGATGGTTCTGACGAGAAGGTAGATTCTCAGAAGCACGCAGCATCCAGTTCAGCGTAGCGGACTGACTGTCAGACGCACTCTGGTCAGATGAGCCATGCAGGAGCGTAGGAGAGACGCCGCACAGCCGAGAGAGATCGAGTAGCGAGACACTGATGCTTAAATCCAAGTTCAAGAGTTGGTCCTTACTCTGGTTTGTACGAATGGTGGATTGACGAGGAGAGGTGGGTGCGCCTGGTGTACTGGATGGAGGAAGCGAGACACGATGGTCGGGATGGTTGACCGGTAGATGGTAGTCTGCGTTGGAAAAGTAGGGCGTAAAGTAGTCCAGTGTCGAGTGCGGAGGCTCCTCTTCGTTGAAAAAGAGGTTGCCACCTCTTGTGCTACCGTCGTACATGTCGTCGCCAAATGTTGTATCCATCGTGGGCATGGTAAAGTCCGGTTTGTGCCGCTTTCCTTTCTTACTGATGAACCGAGCGTCACGTAGTGATAATAGTTCCTCATAAGTTCTTGGAAGCTTACTACCAGTTGTCGACGTCCCTCTCTTTTGACCAATAGCCACGCGAGAGTCAAAGACCACGAGCATGTTCGGACCACTGAAGGTCGCGCCAGATACACGAGGACAAGGTAGTGGTCCATTTCTAGTTCCGTAGCGGTCATTTCGAGCAGCTGAGTCCGATACGGCACTACCACTCCAGCTTCCCACTTCAATAGGGTCCTGCTCCACCTCTGGTGCTGCAGTCTGCTGTCCAAGTCGTTCGAGTTCTTCCTCGAGCTTCAATAATGCCGAAAACGCATCCGATTTGTCTGGAGCAACGCTATATTCGCTGGACGGAAGCCGAGTAGCAGACTGAGGGACCACGACCGGAGCTATGTCGTTCTTGAGAATGGCAGGATCGTACTTGGACGATCGTTTCGACGGTGGAGAGTCATGATCTAGGTTTTTGCTGCCTAGATGTGGCGATCGGATAGAAGGATCAACCATATCGTACTAGCAGTATGAAGGTGGCAAAGGACGAGTGAAATAGAGGAGGAGAGCTGTGGAAGGAAGGAGAGGTAGTAGCTCTCGGCCGACTGCCAATTCCGTGTCAGCTGATGCGTTCAATTGCAAATGTGAATATTTTTATAAATCGACACATGGCAGAGGTAGACGAGTGCAAGGACGATGGAGGGTAGACATGTACCTCGACTCTTGTCTTACAAGTGGTTATAAACATTTGTCAAGTTGAAAGGTAGCTTGTATATGTAGCAAAGGCTGTCTTGTACATGAAGTGTCTCTCGCTAGTCTAGCGTCGTGTGGATCGCTCGAAGTCGCTTCCAAGTGTGCTCTCGAACGGCATTCTCCAGCGTTTCGTACACCTCTTGACAGGCTTCTTGGCAGCTATCTAGCAGATTCTCTAGCATCTCTAGCGCGAGTTTACTTTCCATGTGCAATAGGACGATCTGTCGCGAATGAGGATTGACAGCAAGCGTTAGCTGAGGAGCTCGAGCGTTTTCCTCTCCGTAGTTTAGATCTAAAGGCAGCGGCGCATTAGACGTAGGCTAGAAAGTATAGAAGCATGTGCACGCACCACATAGAGGCGTTTGCTGGATGAAACCGACGGATGCAGCGACGACAAAGTCCTGGAGGGCGATGCCGGCGTCGATGAGTGCTAATGTGACGGCATTGATACTAGCTGCCATCTCACTTCCGTCTGACTGGATGATCTGAACAAAGACGTCGATCTGGGACTTGGGGTAGAGCTGTGTATGGACACTCGCTTCCACCGCCTTTTGCAATTGCTGCCCCATCTCGGTGCGTTTTCGGTCATTGCTCAAGTTAAATCGACGCTCGGACGTGGCAAAAGGCGCCTGAGATAATTCGCACTGGATCACAGCAGCAGTGTCGATAGACGTATTGGATGCAGAGCCAACGTGGTGGAGTTCTCTCGGACCGTAGATGACAGCCAGCACTTTGGTGTTTCCTTGTTCCAAGTACGCTGAGCCGTCTACACGTTGAAATAGCCCCATTTGATGCCGCAAGCGTCGGATCTCATGTGGACGACGACCGTCAGATCGTAAGCCAGATACGGAAATGTATTCGCCAGCAGAGGCTCCTGCCAAGACGCTAGTAGTCGCTCCTTTCGACATGCTGCTAGTCGATCTGTTTGCTGGTCGGTGAGTCCCAGTGGCAGATTATGATTTATCCCAAGTTGCTACTGGGGGTATTTTGTGTTTTACCCCAGGTTACCACATCAATGTTGAAGTGGCTTAGAACACCCCCTCGGAAGATTCCTTTGCAAGAAGCAGTTAAATTAGATGTTTTTTTGCATGGAATGTATACCTTTCCGAGCAATATGAACAGCAAAATTATAGCATACTAGGCGACTAAAGTTAGAAAGCCAGTTTTTGATTTGAAGCAGGCGAGTGCTCCAAACTTAAGCAGAATTGGACACCACTTGTGCACGCGTTTGAAGTCACAAGAGTAGCAGACTCAGCTGATCATTATTGTATATGATTTACAAAATGTTAATGCTAACACTCAAGGAGTTGTTTCTACGCTCTAAACGTCTCTAACCAGAAGTAGAGTTAGTGCGTAGAGCACAACAGGCGCAAAGTCACAATCTAAAGTAGGCTTTGCAACCTTAAACCCCATTGTGCTCGCTGTCGTATTCTCTAGTACTATAGCATTGTAGCATCTTCTACAAAGAATATATGGACTCTGAAGTAATTTAGGTATTGCAGCTAGCAATGCTTGCAGGTAAATTCGATAAGAGCAGACTAGGATGCCAACTCCCATGCAAGGATGGAACGTCAAGAATGCAGACGGTCTATTCCGAAAGAAGGCTATTGCTTGAATTGTTTCACAAAAGATCGAAATAGGTCACTGCAGCATCCCATTAGTGTGAAGGTTAGGTTCCATTCTTGGTGCCATATCCAGCAAAGCAACAGACACCATATGAACGATGCTAAGAGATGACTTTATTTGGTGCTACGAAAACCTTAAGGAAGTGAAATAGTAGAGTTCGTCATCTTACCTCAAGCCTCAGGTGATGCATCCCTAATTTAGCTAAATTCGAACGAGACCTCGTTATTGCATTATTTATAACATAGGGTTTCGCTACACTGGCATTAAATAGATGTCAAAACGGACGTGGCGAAACCTTGTTTGGAGCCTCTTTGCCATTTCATTTAGAAAACGCCTGGAAGTGCAACCACGAAAACTCGAGCATTCAACTTCATTTTCGCCACGCCTATCTCCCCAAGCGAACGCCATGAAAAATGCCAATCGCAACAGCGTCATCTTTATGATTTCGTTCACAATCTTCCTGGCCTTCATGGACATAAAAGATTTGTACTACAAGATCATTATGACAGGACCTCTAGAGCAAGGGGACTGGTCATTCACTAACGATATCTACGAGCGTGTGACAGATATCGACCTGACGAAAGTGCTGAGTGAAAACAATGGAACCAGAATCGTCTCGCATAATATGTGGAACGCTCTAGCAACACGGTGCGATTCACTCTACATTTCGAAACTTGATGGAAAGGATGCTCATTTGGCAGCTGTTGGCACTGGGTGTATCATTGATGGCGTGAAGCAAGACCGAGAGATCATGTTCGTCGGCAGTATGCGTATAGACCACATTCTAGGATGTGCTAGTATACTTGGAAGTGCAATTGAATATCCTATGACCCAAAGGACACGGTACGCTGATATATGGGCAGACAAGTACAGCATTCCGGAGATTGCATTACATGCAGAGGCAAGGGAGATGATTCGGTCCAGCGACATTCCAGCACTGAAAACAACACTCCAAGCGCTTTATGAAAGTTATGGAGCGACCTTGTATACATGGGAGACGACTCTGTGCTACGAGATGATGGACATGCCAAAAGTGGGCGAAGTTGAAAATGGCATATTCCCAACAGAGTACGGATGCATCTGGACCGATGCAAACGATCAGAATCTGCGGACATTTCACATCCCGCCGACCACGGGCAAGTACTTTCGCCATTTCTTTGAGCAGTTTGGCGCGATGTGGAATACGATCGATTTTATCTATGTTGGTCAGCTTACCATGCGCAATGAAATCCGTTATACCACTCAATACGCGATTGACCGGAGTGAAACACAACACGGAGGAAGCGACAAACTGAGTCATTACCTGATGCTAGATGTATCCATGACTGGGGTCCTGTACTACCTGATCATCATCATCGAAATCATGATCATTTATATCAACATCGGAGACTCGTGTGCCGTGGCTTTCCTAGTTATCCGGCCGCTCGTGTCGGGCCAGAAAAGAAGTAAAGTGTATAAAACAAAAAACACGGCGACGATAAGCAGCAATGCAACCACTGATGTTGCATCTGACTCAACTGCAACTAATACTCAAAAGAGCGGGACGGCAGCACAGAAGAAAGAAGGAGAGCTCTCCCGAGTCTTATTATACACGGACTTGAGCTCTGTTTCTTTTTGCAACAACTTCTTATGCGTGCTACTCCTCATCGATGCCATTGGTTCATGGTTATATGTTGTGCCAAATTCGACGATCATTGCTTGGTCGACAAACTTCTTCCAGTTGTCAAGTGCTGTATTGAGCAACTTTCGCATTTGGCCAGTGGTCATTGTCATCATTAATACTATCTGGCGATGGACGATAGTTTTCGTAAATGAGAGAGTAGCAGCGGTGGTCACAGAGTTTACGTACATCACGTCATTTGAAGTCATGTGCTCGACGATGTTGGCAGTCTACCAAGAGTATGATACCATTCTCGCAGTCTGTATGGTCAAATGGGTAAGAAGTATCCGTATCATTTCCAATGGTCTACTTGTTGACTAACATCATATCTATATAGGGAGGAATCGACCGACAAAGAGAGATGTCCGAGACAGTGAATGGCATCTCCTCTTTCTACGTTAGCTTTAGTCGTTATAGTTATGGCGATCGTTCACTCGAAAGTGAAGGACTTGACGCTTTGTACGCCCCGTTAAAGAGTATTCTGATCGGTGCTGTTGGCTATAGCATACTCTTTGCTATAATCAAGGGCATCTACTACGTAGTCACGACCTACTACGAAGGCACTCTGAAGAAAGAATTGGGTATGATCTGGCGTACGTACGAGCGCAATTCGATTGAAGTGTACATGAACGACCCGATGCGCGCGAAAGCGATAGTGCGTTCACAGAAGCAAATGTACTACCGATTTGGCAAGTCGGTGTACACTCGTCCCTTCGTCTACCTTGAGCAGAACTATAATATTGCTCACGGCAAATTCTGTCCGCGTCCATTGATCCCGTTCAACACCAATGACATGTCGACATTGATTACTGATGTAAATCAGGCCGCATACACGATACATGGAGTCGTCCGTGATGAAGAATCCGATAAAATTATCCGCAAACGCGAACACCTAGACAATCAAATTCCACTGAGCTAGAGGTTCTGATGTATACTGCACTCTAACGCGGCCACAGTTAAAGCAGCTCGGAGAAGAAGTCTTTTGAAGACTGAATGTAGTTTTCAGGATCGACCATACTTACACCTATTTCTTTATATACTGTTTACTAAATCAATTGGTACTGTGTCAGTTAGAAGTGCAAGTACGATCCCCTTCGAATTTACAAATACTTCATCCATGCTTCATTTTTTTTCACCTTCGAGTTCTACTTCAGCAAAACGTATTTGGTAGAATGCAAAATAAAAAAGGTAAGGGACAAATATGCCACAATATCGGAATTAAAGGACAGAAATGTCACATCATTTCGAAAAAGAGACAAATATGTCATATACTTTTAGATGAAAGGATAGAAAGTCACATTTTTGTTCTAAATATAACAAACATGCTCAATACGTCATGGTAAGCGTTAAGCATAGCACTAGTGTATGATCTCATAGGGATGCACTGATAGGAGAGTCTACCGATTGGCGTTGCACCATCAGAATTTTGTAAGAGTTGGCGACAAGGTCGAGGAGGTCGATCGGGAGTTTACAGTGGAAGAATCTTTTTTCTACGATGCGTGTGTTTTGTGCTAGAGACGAAATTGTATATCTCGAAATT
>JAADVB010000208.1:0-33739 GCA_023334545.1 Salisapilia sapeloensis | reverse complement strand
GATAATAAATCAAACAGCAACCAATTGAAGTTTCCAATCCGATCTCTCTTTGTTCGCTTCTCTCGAATGCAGTCTACTGAATGTGTGTGGTTTGTGAGTTGGGGGGCCTGTTGATCATAAGCATGCAGCTCAGTGAATGTTGTCGGGCATTGGTACTGAAACATGATCTAACTTTCACCGACTTTTTACAAGCAGCATGGCCTTTAGCTATATAAAAGAAGTTATGGATGCCTTAGCCTTTCCTTCAAGCAGGCATTGTTTGTCTCCTATATGACTCAACCAAACTATTTGTATTGTCAGCATGTACGCGAAGTAGCATGGTCTGTGCAGCAAAAGTTGCTCAGGTACATAAGGAGTCGCAAGTAACATAGCATACAGATCAATTTTACAAGAGCAGTGGAGGCACTTAATAGTCTCAAGCGTCTTTAGCCTTTCTGATAGTAGTTGTCAGCCACAGGAACTTGGAATATGCAGTAGAATTATAACAAAGCCTTATCCCATGTGACTATTCGCACAAGTCGTATATTTACTTAGCCTTCAGTCTTAACATCTACCACCAAGCACTCAGCATGCGTACCTGCAGCTTTAATTATTTTCAATCCCTTCTTTTGCTTTTAAGCTCTACGTCGAAAGCTACCCTGCTGACACCATACGACTCTTTTGCAAGTGAGTTCTTCGTCTGCGAATCTGGTGTTCCCAACATGGATGGACGGTATATCCGTCAATCTCTCGAAGTCACCCAATCGGACTTGGACACTCCCGTCTACGCCAGACTCGAAAATGAAGACGTTGATGACGAGACTGAATTTCAATTATTTCGCCATAATGGTATCTGGATGTTCGCAGACGTAGCTCCATGGCCACCAGAGTCGACTTTTCGATGCGACCCGACGAGAGAGCTGGAAGCTACAGATGCAGTCCGAGCGTGCAAACTGGATCTTGACATGCCTCCACGATATGGATATACTGCCGTCCGAGCAACCTCCACTCCACATATTTCTCTGTCTACGACGCCATGCGACCGTCTATCCAGTAACAAATCCGAATGGGCTCATCATGATGAAGTATAATTCCCGATACATCAATATAAGGCACCATTAAAAGTAAGAAATATCTTTATAATTAATTGATTAACAGTGATACAAACAAGAGCTAAGAAAAAAAGTATATTGCATTTTCAAACAAAAGAGTCGAAATGCAAGCTTTTAATTGAATTCACGCGCGTAGCGTTCCTTGGCTTCTCGTTCTAGCTCCGAATTCACGTGACCCGTCGTTGGGTCCGTTCCAAGTGGTCGTCGGAAAAGTAGAATATGAGGCTCCGGTCTATTGATAAGCGTTAGCATGATGACATCGATATAAATGGCATCGTTCTTACTTGTGAATTGCATAGTGCTCCCAACCACGACTTTGCTGTACACCTAATTGACGCCATTCGTTTTCACGAAGCAATCGTTCCGGAAGGTTGCGCTGCATCTCCTTTGGCAAAATGACATGTCTAATTCGCATGTCCATCATTCGTCCGTGCATGTAATTGACAGAGGAGGATATAAAGAGCAAGTACCTGTACTCGTGTGTATCGTCAATATATTTTTCTGAGTACTCGATTCGGGATGACAAGTCAGGCTGCACACGTGCGTTCTCGCCCCAAGCATTCATATCGGCCAATACAAATCAGTGCTCTGTCAATTCGCGCTCTTTTCATGCTAAACAAAAGAAAAGAAAATTTGATTTTATTAATCTGATACAATATACTTGTACTCCATATACTTATTAGTTTATATTAAATCGGGAAAAAGATATCTCGAAGCGACGGATATCTGCACGACTTTTCCAGTTGTACGACGTCTAAAGCTCAAGATGACCAACCAAAGCAGGCACATGGAGACCGACAGTAAGATGCCTTCTACGTTTAAAGCATTGCAAATATGTATAGGCTAATTGTGTGATATGCAGTGGATGAGCATGGCGACATGAAAGTAACCACATGATTCTTGTTTCTCAAGATTATAAACTAATAGAGATCTTAAATAGAATGATGCGCTTGCCCAAGCTGGTGTGGCCATGGAGCAGTTCACTGAAGAGAAGGAGATTGCAAAGCATATTAAAACCTGGATGGAAGAAAAGTATGGTCCAACGTGGCACTGTATCGTCGGAGCTGAATACAAAACAGCGTTCACGTATGAAGCCAAGAACTTTGTCCGTTTTAACGTCGGCAAGAAATGCATCACACTCTTCCGTCATCCCTAACACAAGAGACACCAAATCAACTGCAGTTACAATTCATACATTAACTCCAATAAAAAGACAAAACTCATGGCAAACTGTTTCTTGTTTAAAACGCAGCGTTACCTGGCCAACGAGGGAATGGAATGACGTCACGAATGTTTTCAATGCCCGTAACGAAACGAACGAGTCGTTCAAAGCCTAGACCAAAGCCAGCGTGCGGGACAGTACCGTACTTGCGCAGGTCACAGTACCATTTGTACTCTTCCGGGTTGGCGCCCGATTCCACGAGACGGCGTTCCAACACATCCAGACGTTCTTCACGAGCAGAACCACCGATGATTTCACCAACATGTGGCACCAACACATCAGCAGCAGCAACCGTCTTTTCGTCGTCATTCAGACGCATGTAGAAACTCTTGAATTCCTTCGGGTAATCAAAGATGACGACTGGTTTCTGGAACACAACTTCCGTAAGGTATCGCTCGTGTTCCGATCCGAGGTCCGTACCCCACACCGGCTTCACTGTAAACTTTCCTTTCTTTGCGTGTTTCTCTTCCTGCAAAAGAGCAACGGCGTCCGTGTACGAGATACGTTCAAAGGCATTGTTGACGGTCGTGTCAAGACGCTCGATTAATCCCTTCTCCACCTGTTTGTTAAAGAACTGCAAATCTTCTTGACAGTGATCCAACGCATACTGGACACAGAACTTCAAGTAGTCTTCAGCAAGATCAATGTCTTCCGTCAAATCGGCAAAGGCAATCTCAGGTTCAACCATCCAGAATTCGGCCAAGTGACGCGACGTGTTACTGTTCTCGGCACGGAAAGTAGGTCCAAACGTGTACACGTCCGAAAGAGCACAGCAGTGGGTTTCCACGTTCAACTGACCAGAAACACTGAGGAAACTCGGACGGTCAAAGAAGTCCTTGGAATAATCAACCTGCGTGGATCCATCTTTTTCCGTTGTCGGCAACTTGCCGTCCGGGTGTTGCGACAGCAACGTCGTAACGCCAAACATTTCCCCTGCACCTTCACAGTCACTTTCAGTGATAATCGGGGTGTGGACGTACAAGAAACCACGTTGGTCAAAGAACTGGTGCGTCGCTAACGCCATGGCGTGACGCACACGCATGGCGGCACCGTGGATGTTCGATCGAGGTCGGAGGTGTGCATTGTTACGCAAGTGTTCCAACGTATGACGCTTCTTGGACATGGGATACGTCGCACTATCCGGGATGGCGCCAAGGACCACAATTTTAGTTGCCTTTAGCTCAATCTCCTGTCCCTTGGCGGGGGACTTGACGACGTTTCCAGTCACCGAAAAAGAGGCACCACAACCACCTGATTGCAACGCCTCATCATAGTTCTCGGTGTCCTCCCGCGTGATGACGCACTGAACACCTTGGAAGCAAGATCCGTCGTTCAATTCGATGAAGGCAAAGGCACCTGCGCCGGCCTGACGCAACGTCTTCGCCCATCCCTTTACTGTCACGGTTTCCCCTTCAAGGGAGAGACCGTGGTGGAAGAGTTCCTTCACACGAATACGGTTGCGCTTGAAGAGCGCATTGATCTTCGTTTCCGTTGCCTTCGGGACAATGGCGTCAATCTTTTCCTCCGCCATTTTCTAGGTTTGGAGAGTAGGAATTTGTGGTGGACTGGATGAGAATCTTTTTGAATTTAAACTTGCAATTTGTATGTGTTGACATCGTCGATATCAGTAGATCTTGAAACGAAGTAGAGTGCATCCATATTTAGCTACACCCTGTGCATTGTGCTCAGTAGCATGGAATTGGAAGAAGAGAAAATATTTGTGCCTGCAAAGAAAGACATTATTCAATTGAGCCATCTTGTCGACTGTGAGAAAGTTTCTGTGCTAAGTTACAATGTGCTCTCGCAGTTGGGAGCTCGACGATTGCAACGTCCGGATGTCGCTTATCGGTTCGACACTGCATACTTGAGCATCACACGACGACGAGAGCTGCTGCTAAAGTAATTTTAAGCTTAATGGATTGAAAATTGGATGTATTCATAATTACGTTTGTAGAGAAATGTGGGATATCGACGCAGACATTATGTGCTTGCAGGTGTCTTTCGTCCTTTATCTTCTTCCTCGTATTGTATCACTTAAACTTCATAGGAAGTAGATGACTACGATGACTTTTGGGCGGCAAAACTCACTTCCAATGGGTATGACAGCATCTACTTCCAGCGTCCATCTGCTTACATGGATGATGGACTAGTTATAGCTTTTCGGAAATCGATCTTTCAGTTATTCGATTCTCGCTTTATCCAACTCAATGACATCCGTCGAGATGTCAATGACGTCAACATACGTAGCAAAGTCCAACAAGATAACATTGCCATTTTTGTTAAACTGCAGCCGTGGGAAACTTCGAAACTACCCACAGCGCTTGTACTTGCCAACGTCCAATTTGCATCCGGTACTACCGCCGATATGGAGCAAGTACGAGAGTTGCAGACGTTATATATATGCCGATCAATAGCACAGTTCAATAGTGACACACATCTCCCCGTCGTATTAGCTGGGTCGATTAATTCGAGTCCATCGAGTGATGTCTATCATCTGGTTCAGAATGGATGTCGAAAGCCACGTCCGATGCCTCCAAAGGCGCCTTGTAAGCCTATTGTGAGTGATCCTACGCCTAGCTCTGTATACATGGAGTGGGAGCTCGAGGAAACAGGAGAGTTAGAGGATGAGATCCTGGGGTATAAGATAGCGATTAAAAATTGCAAAAGCTCCGCTTTGGGGTACATGCATGAAGTGGAGGTAGAAAGCGTTGAAAGCGTTGAAAGGTGGATAATTGTCAATACGCTGAGTGCTGGGGTTACCTATCAGTTTCGCGTAGCTGCTCGCAATGTGCAAGGATACGGTCACTTCAGTGCTCCATCTGACCCCATTACCACGTTACTATCCTTTCGCGAACACGGCATAGCACCAACGAAGCAGGATATATCCACATTGGCAATCGACCAGGAACCCCCTCCTCTAGTCAATCCATTGCCGCTCTCGTTCGGCTCCGGCACTACGCCAAGATTTGAAGACGGCTCCGTGCACGAGCACATTGCATCACAATCGAGTCTAGCGCAAGGTGCTCAACAAGCAACACGCAATCCAGAAGTTTCGCATACATTGCAACTCGACGACGCGTACGCCAACTTCAATATCGGCAATGACGAGCCGACCTTTACCTACAGTAATCCGAGCGGCGAGGTAGCAACAACAGATTATGTATTCCACTCAGTTCGCGCAGTCGAAGCCTTTCAGGTGCTTGAACTTCCAACATCTTCACGGTACGCGACAGCGTCGTCGTCGTGCATACGTCCAAACAAGCACGCAGCATCCAATCACGTCCCCATTGCCACCGTCCTCGCGATTAAACCATGTGCCTTAGCATCACAGTGGAATTAGGCTACAAAATAGACGTGAAAAAAAGTAACAGCGACTTGCGTGTCCATCCTCTCTACCTCCACACTCACTCTAGTAATCTATACTTCATTTAGCATCCCCCATCCACCGACCAGTCACCTAGAATCGTCTACCCGCCGGATTTTTTTGTCCAATTCCTTGCATTTCCATAAATACGAAAGTGGATTACCAAGTACCACGCCAGAGCGTCATCGATAAATTATAATCTGCCACTCGCACCTTTTCACGCCGCTGACTTCACTTTCGGATCGGACGCCACGCGCACAAGCAGCAAACGACAAGATGACCTCTTCCACGCCACTCGTTCGCCACGCTACTCGAGGCAGGTCAGATGACATCGTTGCTACAAGCGCTATTAAAGACCAGCTCTCGAGCAACTTGAAGACGCGACCCGTGCCGGTCTACGTCAAGATGCTTGCAGGCATGGCTGGTGGTGTTGCCGAGGCGTGCACACTGCAACCATTGGATGTAACGAAGACACGGCTGCAACTTGATAATCACGGTCGGTATAAAGGCATGATCCACTGTGGTACGTCGATCTACAAGCAGGAAGGCGCGATGGCCTTGTACAAGGGTCTGTCGCCGTTCTTGACGAACATGGTGCTCAAGTATGCGCTCCGATTCGGATCCTTCACGTGGTTTAAGGAGAAACTGGCGGGTGGAAAGGATAAACCGATCACGCACGGTATCAACTTTTCCGCTGGGTTGCTCGCGGGATGCTTTGAATCGATCCTGATTGTCACACCTTTCGAAGTGATCAAGACACGTATGCAGAAGGAAGTTGGTGTTGGCAAGTTCAAAGGACCAGTGGACTGCGCACGACAACTCGTCAAGAACGAAGGCTTGTCGGTGCTGTGGAAGGGCAACGTGCCGACGATGGTGCGACAAGGAAGCAACCAGGCCTTTAACTTCATGGCGTTCGCGTGGCTCAACCACCACGTCTGGCACAAGCAGGATGGAGATGGCAAGACGCTCCCGCATTACGTTCCGTTCATCAACGGTCTCATCGCCGGAAGTCTCGGACCTATGTTCAACACACCCGTGGACGTCCTCAAGACGCGACTGATGGCACAAGAGACGGTAAAAGGTCAGGAACTAAAGTACCGCGGCTTTTTGCACGCGATGAAGGTGATTGCCAAGGAAGAAGGTCTGTCTGCGTTGTGGAAGGGCATGTGGCCTCGATTGACGCGTATGGCGCCTGGTCAAGCGATTACGTGGACGGTGGTCATGCGTGTGACGTCCATGTTCGAGAACAGCGCACTTGCAGAGGAGCATGACGATAAATTAAAGATGTAGAGACATTTGGATAAAAAGCTTTTGTGAGATCAATCTTTGGATTCTACTTTGCGTCGTTTAGACGATGGAAACGCAATGTGCGACGGAAGCTGGATGGAGATACACATCATAACTTTCTTCGGCGCAACGTCTCGAACTTGGTGGAACTCGACATCGTCTCGAGATAGCTGACCACCGAGGTAGTGACTCGCTCGCTCCAAGACATCCGCTTCCACGTCATCCGCCGTGGAAAAGCAGTAACAATGGATCGTCGGCAGCTGAGTCGCTTCCCATCCATCAAACGCACCGTTGAAGACATCGAGGAACTCGAGTGCACTTGCTGGTAAGTTCATAATGACGTGATCAAACTTCTTTCCGGCCTCAATAACTTGCTGCACAGCCTTCCGTCCGTCTAGATTAAACGCCTCGACTGTCTTCGAGACCTTGTTCAATCGAATATTCTTCTCCAAGTATTCAAAACTCTTGGGGTTTAAGTCATTCGCATAGACGTAGCATCCTTGTAGAGCTAATGGGATAGCAAACGGACCTACGCCACACATCATGTCTAGAATATGAAGTCTCTTCGATGCCGTGATCTTCCGAATCAAGCGTAAATGCTCTTGCTGCAACCTTGAATTCCAATACACTTCGGCATAATTAAACTTGAAGGTCGCCCCACTTTCACGTACAGTCACATTCAAATTGTCTTCTCCTGCTAGTACTTCCATCGGGAACGTCCGGAACTCAGTCTCGATGTTACTCGTCTTGTTCACACAAGTACGGATCTGCGGACGGTTCTTATCGACGATTACTTGTCCGATGACGTTTTTGTATGGAAGCAAGTGATCACGGAGGTTGAGATGGGCGATGTGGCCCACACCTTCAAAGGATGATGGGATCTCCTCTGTGTCGGCCGGTAGGAGTTTGTGCAGGACGTGGTCGACGGAAAAGTAGTCGTACGTGAGCTTGACGTCGTGTTCGACAATATCGACATTCTGCTCCTTGACAAAGTCCACGAGATCGGAGCTTAAGGGAGATAATGTATGTTTGTCTTGTATACTTTCATTCAGTAAAACGAGTTTGCTCGAGGTGTTTTTGTATGGATCGGGATTCGCAGGGTCTGGCACGACGTTCCGAAGCTTGGGTTTGTTTAATAGATGACCATGGAGCTTTTGGACGATTGCACCAATCTTCTTGGCTTCCACGCGCAAACCGAGTACACGTAGAGATGTATCAAAGAGACTCTTGTCCAGCACCACTCGTGTTGACATTTTGGTTGTTCAGGTTACTGGTTGGCAATTTGCTAAGAAAAAGAAAAGAGAAATCTCTTTTGTTGAAGATACATTCCAACGCACATCAAGCTCGACCTCGATCGGCTCTTGATGCTACTTTAATCACCTGCATGTTCCTGTTATGGTAATAGGATGTAATGAATATGTGGCAAGTAGAAAGCAACATTTACGATTTAGTGTATTTAGTTTAAAGCATCCTACGTGGAGCTCATCGACGTCGTCGGACGATACATACCACACTCAAATTTCAGTCAATTAAACGAATGAACGCTGCGGAGAGAGATACATGCTACAGGTCTACTAAGAGTCTGGCGCAACTGTAGGAGTTGATACTTTCTGGTACGATTGATTGTTAGAATAAAGCTGTCTAGTGTGGATTCGTAGTAGACTTTGTCGTTCAGTCCCTCCTGTACAGCGTGTCATCTTCCGACTTTCTACTACAATTGATCAACTTGATACTTTCCGCTCTATCTATATCATCCTGGGACAAAATGTCCTGCCGTAGTGTCTCTCCTTCCGACAAGTACACACTTCCTGCTCCGGAAACGAGTACTGAACGGAAAAATCTACCAAAGACGACACCACGAATACACTTCAAGAAAAACTGTTCCAGCCGTATAGAAAAGTATCCATCTTGTCATGGAGAAAGTCAAAGCTCAGGCAAATCGAACTTTAACTCCATATCATCTCATGACCAAGCTCTGTCAACACACTAATTTATCTACCTCCGCTGTACCACATCAAAAGCATATCTTTTCATGTATCCAAACATATACCGTCCAATCTTCCAAGTATCTCTAGCATGAACTCTCCTGTCCACCTCTATCGCCAATCTACTTACTCGATCCACTTCTTTCTACTTGACACAATCGTTCCAAACGCACGAAATAAGGTCGGAAAAATATCGAAAGACAAACTTGCTTTAAAAGATGGAAATACAGCTTGCTTAGTGTACTTATTACTACAGCTTCAAAATTGTACGACCTGTTGTCCCGCTTTCTTCAAAACTTTCGATGGAACTCGTGTCGTATACGCTCTTCGATCTGTCGTTCCGAGTACCCGGCATCTCGGTACTGTTGGATCGTTGCCAAGAGTAGATTCACGTCTCGATTTACATCCGATCGAACATTCGTCTTCGTACCATTTTTACCTTCGAATCCCGTATCGTTCGAAAATAAAGAGCTACGATCGATGCTTTGGGGGCTCATCTCGGACAAATCCGAGCCGACACGAGTCTCCGCGACTTGACTAAACGGTCGAGCTATCTCATTCGCAATGTCTTCATCCTCATCGCTCGACTCGTTCATACTTAATTCATCCTCCAAGTCACTCATTAATTCATCTTCCTCTTCCTCCGGTTCCTTCTCCTCTTCTTCCACATGTAAACTGTAGTGTCGTTTCATCATGTCGGAGCTACGGCTCGATGTAGTCGACTGGAGGTTCGCACCGCCAGAGAGCTTGTGCCAGACTGCTCCGTGGTTGCATCCTTCACACACGCCACCAGTGTTCCACTTGCCCTTAATCTTCTCATAGTCTGTGCATCCGCAGACACTGTCTGTGTCGCGTCCAAAGACGCAGTGGCCTCGAGCACCAACTTTCATGCGTTCCTTTTGCGCTCGTTCTTCCCATAATAAAGTCGCTGCTGGCTTTGGGATACTCGGTACGAGTCCAGCAGCACGTTTTGCCGCGAATTCATGTGCAATTTCTTCCAAAATACGTTCGGCTACCTGTGCACGTCGCTGTCGTTCGACTGCTTTATCGTCTTCCGCTACGTCGAAAGTCTCCTTCATGCTCGGTAGTGCGTCAGGCGTGAGGGAAGAAGAGCTAATCTCACCTTCTTCGACCGTATGAATGCTTCGAGCTTGCTCGAGTGTCGTCGTGTACTCTGGTGTACTGTCGGCACTGCTGGAATTCACGGTCCCTGCTTCGCTATGGCGTCGGACCGAGAGAATTAGTTTGTGCTTGAGGTGTGACGGTTGGAGCAATCGCTTGACGCGGGACCGGCTCGTGTCTTTTAGAACGGGCTCTTGATCCGTCGCGTGGTTCAGATGTGGGTGGTGATACTGTGCTCTGCGATGCGTGACTTGCGTTAAACTCCGCTGGTCCGACATGCCGTTTCCCATCGTTTTATCGATTGCTTACGACGTTGTAGGTGAAAAGAGAGAAAGTGAGGTGATCACGAACGGCAGCACGCTTTCTTTTCAAACGATAGCAAGCGTCTGTGAACTTGTATCGAAGTTTAGAAGTCAAGCAACAGCAAAGGCAGTTTATTCTGTCAGCACCGGATGACCGGCGCGCTTACCAACCAGTTTATGCACGTTGCTAATGCTACAATGTGGGCAGTGCATTGGGATCGGCTCGTCTGCCAGCGCGAATGAGCGCCCCGTACGCTGGCTGCCGTACATCGCTTGAGCTCGTTCTTGGAAACGTCGGATACGGAACGTCGTAGCAGGCGCTAGGTAGACATGCAAGTACTTGAAAAGGCTTTCTCTTGGCCTTTACAGCTTATGTAGATGAGATCAACTAGGATCGGCGGGATTACTGACCCCCTGTTTCTGGTCATGTACGCAACTGACTGGTTCCAGCCTGTGTGACCACCAATCTGTGCATTGGGTGTGCAAAGGTGGGGAGACCTATACAAGATGGAGACATCCTAAAAAGTTTAAATACGATCCGCACGCACGAGAGATGGCTGCACTTCGAGACCGGATTTTACCTAGTTGAATCCAAAAGGATGCTGGCAAACTGGGCGGAAGGATACGGTGAAAAAGTAAGCAATCAAACTACCATCCGTCGATCTGCCTTTGAGTCAAGCTGATCACCTCATGGATATGCACATCACCCGTGCTTCTAATCCGAAAGTCGCGAATCTTGGATAGACACGAGACCAGGTTCCACGATCCACGATTCGCGATGTAGGATTGCTTCGTTTGACCTCATGGATAGAAGCCGTGTTCTACGAAAGCTCAATACTCCGGACTGTATAGCTTCTATTGTTCGCTTGCTCCCTCGATCCAGACAGGATCAGGTGCAATAGATGTGCTTCTAGCCGGTTGTGAGGTCGATTCGCTCGCGGCCATACCTCCAGAGTTACCTTCTCCAAGATGTCTCAAAGGGCACCGATAACGTCACGCGCATGTGATCGCTAGTACACAGGATCAGATACCAATCCATATCGATCGCAAAGAAAAAGAGAATGGCAAAATCTTTCGTCTCACGAGACTTTTCAATGCAAACCGTGTCCCGATAAATATGAACAGTATAAAGCACTACCTACCGCGTGCTAAACATGGTACGAGCAATCGCTCTTCTCTCTCCTCTACCTACACTTATATCTACGAAATTTTAGGATGCCGAAGCACTCCGGATGATCAATGGCCAACTAGGCACCCTCGTGATGAACCACGGTGGTGAAGTGATGTCTTCCACGGGCGAACTCAGCGACAGCGCAGGTGAAAAAGCAGCCAAAATTGTATTTGATATGCTCCAGGACGCATCGAGCATCTTCACCGGTACAGCTGACGATAAAGACACAAAGCCGGAAGCTCTTAATCGAATGATTGGTATATCCCCATCCACTCGGTTTCTTAAAAAGCTGCAGTCGATTGATCTATTTTGTTTCTAGTCGAATTCCCAAGCTATGACTTTGCCGTGACACTCGATGGAAACCGCATTTACGTCGTAAAGCGCTCTACTGCTCAAGAATAAAACCAACGTGTATTTTCGATTGAACCACATTGTCTTACTCGATTGCCAACTTCTCTTTTAGCAATTGACGATATTTTTCATCCCGTTCATGCACTTCCTGACGTTTCACCTTCCTCCTCTCTTCCTCTCTCATCTGTTTTCGTTGTTTCTCCGCATGCTTCGCGGCCAATAAATCTGCTTTACGATGCGCATTCGTCTTCTCCAAGTCCAAAAGCGCTTTCAATCGCTTCTCCTCTTCTAATATCGCTCGTTTTTCACGTCGCAATTGATCCAAATCACCTTCACCTTCCGTCAAGACCTTGAGAATGACTTCCGTCTTCGCATCCCTTGCCTGCTTTTCCAATAGTCGAGCTTGACGAGCGGCTTCCGCCTGCTGGATCCGATGCTCTTCATCCAGTCGCTCAGTTTCAGCGACCAGATTCACTCGAAATGGAGATGCAGCAGTCTTTTGTTCCCACTGGCGAATCTACTCGATGGTTCATACTAGGGATGATGAGGCAAATGTAGTTCTATACCTGTTGCTGGCGTTTGCGGAACTTGTTCATACGACGCGCTTTGGCTTCTTCGACCAAATTTTGCTTGAGAAGATCTCGTTCGAGATACTTTTTCGACAGGATTTCGGCAGATTCAGACCTGCAGAGATAGTCTTCATCGTCCTCTTCCAGTTCGTTCAGTTCATCGTCACCCAAATCACCACAACTATCTCAAATGAGAACTAAAAGACGTTGTGCGAATACATTTAAAATACCAGTCATTTTCTTGATACGAATTTTCATGCATGGCATTATTAGGCGTCGATGATATTGACTCGAACTCTAGTTCTTCATTCATAGCTGGATCACTGCAGTGGAAATGCTGCTTAGAAAAGGTAGAACGGTTAATGAAAAGGATATAAATAAACTTTCACGCTACTATTTTTATTGACAACCGCATTCTTATGAATACAATGGATCCTGTTCTACAGGAGATTTGAACAGGAGCTTCAAGAAACGTGCTTGAGCATGATCATCGTCACCAGGAAGCACTAGAAAAGCTCATTCTTTCGCTTTCATACAATTTCTTTCGAACAAATAACGGAAATATATTCCGTTACGAACTATCCCTCTTTACATCTTGCTTTTTGTATACCCCCTCGCCACAACCAACAAAAACCAACCACATTGGTCGATCAAGGTCCTCGATCCGGTCTACGAACGCTATAACTCGGCCGGTAGTACCACTTCCAAGTCTCTTTCTATTGCATCCTGTACTCGAGCTCGCTGCTGATCGACTGAATTGAACATGTCTTCCAATGATGCGTCTTTGGAGCTTTTGACGGCTCCGAACACGGACAATCAGACTGCGAATGCCAAACTCGTCTATTCTGGCGACGGCACGCTCCTATTCGAACGCATTGGCCCTACCGTGTATGTCCGTCAGTCTTCCAGTGGCCGTATTCTCCATGAATGCCGTCCGAGCCACCGCAGTTCTGTCGTTAGCGTTGGCCAGCACGCTCTCAACCCACTCCAGCTTCTCTGTGCCTATGCCAATGGCGAGATCTGTCTATGGGACTACACGGAAGAGACAATTCTTGCAACGTACTCTGTCCAGTGCAAGGAATTGCTTTGGATGGGTGTGAGTCAGCATCGTCCATCGATAGTGTACATTGCGATTGCGAAAGAACAGAATGAGAAGACGAGATGGAATGTGTTGGAGTACAATTTAAGAAAGAAGAAAAACTCGAGAAGTATTGTCGAACACTCGAAAACGACGTTTACGACAGCTGACGTTCAAAGTGTTCGGATTCAGCAAGACGACGAAGCGTTTGAAGGAGATGTACTTGTCATCACGGCCAATGACCGTGTCTTTGGTGTCCTCATGGACGCTGAGAAACCGAATGGATACCGCATCACGAAACTCCAACACACGAGAAACATTACCACGGCGAGTGTCCACCCGAATGCGTTGGAATTTACTGTCGGAGATCAACAAGGACAACTTTGCCGATACCATCTGTCCACATCCGGCGACAACATCAGCGTGTCCACTTCCACACTCCATTGGCATGCGCATCCGGTGCAAGCAGTCGTGTATTCAAGTGATGGACAATGGCTCGTCTCAGGCGGACACGAATGTGTCGTCGTCCGATGGCACCTGTCTTCTGGACGTCGCGCGTACCTCCCACGTCGTACGGCGCCAATCACATCCTTGTCGACCGTACGTCCTCGACTCGTGTCCTCCAACGATGTGGACACGATCGTATCTCCAGGTGGACACTACGCAGTCTCCATGTCGGATCACACGATCTTCCAGTACGATCCCGTGACGAAGGAAGTGCAGTGGACAGCCGAAGCCTTGGCTCGTGCTGGTGGAAACGTCCACCAGACGTGTCCATGGGGGACACTTGTGTTCGACCCTGTCACATCGTCCGTTCCGCTCAATGCCGGATCGTCCCAAGGTCGTCTCCAGTTCTATGACCCGATGACGGATCATGTCCTCCAGACACTACCCCTTACCTCTCGTAACCAAGTGTCCAAGACGGAGCTTGCGGACAAAATGCCGCAAACCGTCGCAGAGCTCGTCGCATTTAGTCCGAAAGGCACAACACTTGCCACGCTCCATTCGCACTGGACTGAGACGACGAGTGTCCATGTGGACACTGACGTCGAAGACATGGACGGTCTTGGATCCTCCAAACCGATGGAGCAGTGCCTCGTCTTCTGGCAACGTGACAGTGACGGAACATTTGTCCCCACGACGTCCATCGATGCTCCTCATGACAGCAAGGTGACCAGCATTGCCGTCGGACCTGTCCTCTCGCATCAGCAAGATGACTGTTGGATGGTCACGACCGATGCCAAGGGTGTCTTCAAGATCTGGGGGCAAGAAATGACAAAGGATAAGTCGAGAAAGTGGACGTGTCAAAGCGCCGTACACTACCGCGAGCTCCCGATTACGTCCTGTGGTGTCTCCCCAGACGGGTCGATCCTTGCCGTGGCTTATAAACAGCTCGTGACGTTGTGGGACGTCCAGCAGCTCACACTCAAGCACGTCATCACGTCTGCAGATGGCACCAGTGTCTCGAGCATCCTCTTCCCTGGACAAACATGCCCTTACATGGTCCTCCAAAGCGCCGAGTCGGTCCAAGTCTGGGATTTGCTCACGTGGACACTCCACTGGTCGTTGACGGCACCATCGTCATGGGATAAATCACCTGCGTTTGGCATCCAAGCGCATCCGAAAGCACCTGAATTCCTATTGTGGACACAAACGTCTAACGACGATACAGTCGTGTGTCAGTTCCGTCCAGAAGTGCCCACGCCGACAAAAAAAACGTCCTTTACACTCCCATCAGGACATGCCGTCTCAACCTTGGCGTTCCATCCACAGCAATGCGACGATTACGTCATCCTAGACTCGACGTCCAACGCGTGGAAGTTCGGTACGTCCGTCCGACAGACGCAAGAGGACGAGAAGAGTGGCTCATCGAACCATCTATCGCAGCTCTTCCGACCTGATAGTAGGAAACCATCGACGTCGCCTACCAAGACCCACGTCGCATCGAACAAGGCGCAGGAACTGCTTCAAGCTCCGTCTCATGTCCTTCCGTCCATGTCGACATTGTATCAGAGCTTCATGGACGAGATAATGCCGAAACCATCCAGTGTCGTCACCTCAGAGCAACCGAAGGCAAGTAAGAAACGAAAGCATGATAAAGAAAAGGATAGTACGAAACGGATGAAACAAGTCGCACAGAAGGAACTAGCGGACATGAATCTCCAAGAACAGACGTATACGACACTAGTAGATACCATTCGAAAGCAACGACAGACAAAGGAATAGAGGACATAAGTGTATGTTGCTTTATTAATCCAATTCATACACGAGTTCATTTTGAAACGAGAGTGGGTCGGGGACGTTTGGTGTCGACGATGGATGACTGCGTTTCGTGTAGATGACCACCATGTTTTCCGTCGCGACGTCCACTTTCGGATCAGATGCGACCGATGTAGACATATTATCGACAGTCAAGTGATACGGAGCATTCGACTCTCCAGCTTTAAACTCCAGATCAAAACCATTTGAAGTGGACGTTATGTGAACAGTATCCTTTTGAATAGACGCGACGTCGATGATGTAAGATAGACACGAATCCGTCTCTTGGAGGATATACGTTGGTGTCGTCCAAGTAACTTGCTTCTTTTCCTTGGCTTTCGTATGATACAAAGTGTCTTCTTGCACCATTCCCATCGTCTCTTTCAAGTACTTGAACTCATCCTCTTTCTCCTCCATCTTCTTAGGCGGTGATACTTTATCCACCACTTCCCACTTGTCCTCCGAAGCTTCTAAACTGTCCTCTTCTTCCAACTTGCTCTCAGAAGTCACTGAAGTATCCTCTTCTTCCGACTCCACTTCTTCAATCGGCATCTCCATCCGTCGCTCTTCTTGGACAGGTGGCTGCACTGGTAGCGTGACCTTGAGCTGTTGCTTTTGCTTATCAAATCGAGCACTTCCTTTCGCTTCCACGACCACATAAGGTAGTTGTACTTCTAGTGACTCATACACTCCTTTTGTATCGTTTAGTTTGATACACTTGTCACTCACATCCAGTTGCAATCCAGCAGCAGACATTCGATCTGGACATTCAATGTCCACGACAAGTTCCTTCGGCCGATCTGCATCGACATTCCGACTATTCGTATGATTCAAAAGATTGAAATTCCCACGATGCACCACACGATACATAAACGTTTTCTTCGAAGTGTCCTTGTGGACAATCGGTGTATCGTCCACTTCCTCAATCTGGACCTTACGAATAGGCTTGTCCACTTTCACCTCGGCTTTTTCCTCTACTTCTTCATGACGCATCAATGAACGATCTATCTCTTTTGCCTTTGCCTCTCTAGAAGTTGTCTCCTTTGATTGGGACGTCCGAATGCACATGGATACTGGTCTTCCAGTCTTGTACTTGACTCCTTTCAGAACTCGATAGCTGTCCATGACAATAGTCAGCGACGTCTGCTTCCTCGCTTGCCTCAGACTCGTCTGTGCAGCCTCGAGACAGATCTTGGCGACCATGTCCTTAAAGTCAATTCGACCCAGAGCACTGTCGACTGTCCGAGGGTGGAAACAGACATCAAAAGTCGGTACGTCCTGCCCAGCATGATCTTTCTCCGCTCGTTCCGGACCGAAAGAGTATGGAAGGTGCCAAGACGTACCATGAGGATTCGACTGGCTTCCAGATACTGTTGTACTAGATGGAGGCTGGATCTTTGCGTGAGAGCAAACGTTAATGAATAATTTACTCGTCTCTTTACGACCACCCTGCTTTCTACTATCGAAATTCGCTTTAAGGACAAAGCCTGGGATCGGTGTTAGTAGCTCTCGACCTTCCGGGAGCTTGTCTTCCTTTTCTAATTGAGATAAATACTGCTCTGTTTCCTCTCGATGCGCTGGATCACTGATTTCTTGCATATAATCCTGCAATAACGATCGAAATGCTGGATCACCCATGGCTTTTACGAACTTTTGCTGCTCATCTGGAGTGATCTGAATGTTCTTCTCGTTAGAAGGGTTGGTTGCATTGGAGTTTTCCTGACTTCGCTGCATGGCAGCTTCGAATAATGATGTAAAGTCTTCTTCCGACATTTGTTGGTTGGTAGCATTTACACCCTTCTTGGAAGCTGCTGGTTGCTCAGACGATGCCGTTTGAAGTGTCATTAGGGTAAGTTGTGACTGATGTTGATATCAATGGAAGGTAGAAGCTGCAGATGAGTACAAGAAGCGAGTAAAGAGTGCTACAAGATGAGCGTCGGATCAATCGACTTGGAGCTCTTCGTGTGCGTGTTGATTGCGACTGTTCATAGAAATACATTTATTTCATACAAATTAAGAGGTAGCAGCAAATCGATATTGATTTGAATTTAGAATGTAATAAAATTCGAACATTCTAGGACAACACGTTTTTGACAACGAATCGAACAAAAGCGATTTAGGAGGTATATTCGCCCTTGTAGCTCCTCTATCAACCTCTCTATCTTCTCCATACCACATTTATACCCTCGAGTATACTCCATCTATCTACCTTTTACGATTTATACAAACGCTTACTGCAATGGATGACGAATTGGCGCGATTTGAAGCTGAATTAAAATCGCTCGAGCAGACCGAGTCGAAGAAAAGGCCTCGAGACGATGAAGAAGAGCAAATAAAGGCACCACTAGCTAAAAAGGAAAAGGTGGCTGCTCCAAAGGTATACATGGCACCACCTCGTCCTGCTCCAGTCAAGAAAGTTAATACGCAAGCGAGTCAATCCCAAGCTCCAGCGTCTCACACCGTCCCGAACACGATCGACGCTGTTCATGCACACAGATCAGCCATATCTGCACCCTCGCAGCCTGCTAATAACCAGCCAGCACCACTCCCAGCTTCAGCCACCTTTCAGCCACGTCTTCCAACAGACGTTCCACCGCCTAATAACATTTTACAGCCATACAAAAAGGGTAAAAAGCACGTTCGAATGGCAGGGGGACAAATCTGGGAAGACCCGACGTTGGATGAATGGCCCGAAAATGACTTTCGACTCTTTTGTGGTGACTTGGGCAACGAAGTCTCGGATGAGCTTCTCGCCCAGTCTTTTGTTCGATACGACAGTTTCCAGAAAGCTCGTGTCGTGCGAGATAAACATACGCACAAGTCGAAAGGCTTTGGCTTTGTTAGTTTCAGTGATGCCTTTGACTGTGCCAAGGCGTTGCGAGAAATGAACGGACGGTACATTGGCAATCGCCCCGTGAAGCTGTCCAAAAGCAACTGGCAAGAACGCAACATCCAAGTCGCGCGGAAGAAACAAAAGAAGAAGAAACATCTATTTTGAATAGACTAAGTGCTTAGGTAAACGATGATTCGAATTGATCTGCCAGTAGTTGATCGATGTCGAGATGCAGTTGCCGCAATTGTTTCCGATCGTGACATCTGCCAGACCATTTCTTCAAGCCTTTCATTTGATTACTGTCACGAGTAAACTTTTCAATCTTCTTTAACAGATCAAAGGTAGCGTGAAACCAGCGAGTAACCTGACTGGACTGGTCATGCTCGTACATGGCCTTTGCGATGGCATGAACACGACGAGCGAGAAATTGAAGTTTGTCGCACTTGTGGGCGCCAACATTAGCAATGATATTGTCGACGACAACCTTTAGAGGGTGCGTTGAAGGTGTTCCAGACCTACTTCCAGCAGTCTCGAATAGATGCGAGTGATGTTCGAGCTTGGGTATGTCCAGTTTTCGTGGCGCACTTGACGCTTGTTCTGTATTGCTGCTATTGTAGTTGTTTAACTGAACCGTGAGCTGAGGTGGTTCTGAAGCCCGGCCGTGGATGGCGTGAGGTACCGTAGGATTTCGGCCTTGGAGGGCATTGACAACTGCAAATAGAAGCAAGATGATTACACCAAAGTCACTCGCTTCGCTCACAAAGTTATTCATATCGAAATTTCCTGATGCAGTGTGCTGTGCGCTAGAAATTGGAGAATGATCAAACGTAGCGAGATCTTTTCAATCAACTCAGATGAGAGCGACCAGGTCAGGCTGCCAGTGACGTGGTTGGAACTATATACGAGAAAATCTACTGCAGTTGCTCATAAATCTGTATGCATCGAGTTCCAAACGCTTTCCTAGAAGTTTCGTGCATTATCTTCCTACTTTGAAAGGGGTCATGTAGGTAGCGAACAAAGGCTAATGGCACCTGCTTGCATCCCATCACCGTCTTGGCAATCACACCTACTTTCATTTGTTGGCCCACAGCTACCTGCAATCAATCAGCTGCCATGAAAGGTACAGAAAACACTGTTAAACTTCCATGGTGATATTCTAGGGACATTCGATGGATTACACCAGGCGTGCACCATTTGCGTATCTTATCCATCTCGTATCTTTACCCTGAACAAGCGTTTTGTGGTACAAAAGAGTATACAATCACATAGATACACTACTAGAGTAGGCTCTCTGACACCTATAGGTAGACCTAACGGATCCTTTTTGCACTTGAAGTGGTCTTGGCACTTGTCAATTGTTGCATTCGATACCTAGTGCAAGAACAGTCTAATTCTATAATACATGTCTGGATCTCCCAAACGTTGGGCTGTATGCTATTGTACTTGGATGCCCATGCGACCATCTAAGCGCATAATGCACCTCCCTCGTATGACTTGTTCATCAGGTCTTCGATAGACCTATAAACTTTTAGCTTTTCCCAATTGCACTTCTAAGATGCACGGCACAACCGTCGATTATGCCCATAGCTTCATCACAACTCCCGTCGACTCACTTTGTCTTTCGCGTTGTCTACACTAAGCCCTTTGGACGGTAAGGATGGAAGCTTCACATCGCACTAGCTCCGGAGCCTCCGTCGGAAGCACTCCATCAACATCTACTACGTTTTTCGTCAGTAACACGAATACTGTGACAAATTCCACGGCTTCTGGGAGTATCGAGTCGCATGAGACGTACTGGGATCGAGTTGTGGCACTCGTGAAAGCAGCCGAGCTCTGTGACGCCTCGTTCAAAGCTCGAATCCCACAATTGGATATCCCAGTACTTGGTGAGCCAAGCGTCTCCGCCGCATGTGGCGCAGTGGCTTTTGGGAAGATGGCATTTGATTCTGTCACACAGTTGGTATTCAAACGCAAGCGACAGCAACTTCGGCACCTCGTTCGCCGGATTGTTGATCTGGCGCAAAAGATCAAGAAGTGTCCCATGCCAGTAAACTGGATGGATGACTTTGACATCTTACTAAACAACATAACTATGTTCGTACACGAGTGTGGGAGAAAGTCACTAAGTACCAAGATTAAATACCGTCATCATGACCAAGACAAACTAGAAGAGTTTCATGAAGAAATTGATCAACTCTATCTAGCTGGACTTCGCATCCAAGCCACGCCAACGTCTGTCTGATTTTATAAAAAGAATACCGTAGACCATATATTCGATAGATCTTCTTCGTGAACAGTGGAATAAACGTACAAGTGACAATGCATTCTCTTCCCTCTTTCGAATCTGGTGTGTCCTTGAAGTTAGGTTGAAGGGTATACGACCCTTGTGGATTTTATCGTTTCGATCAAGTACGATCGCATTAGCCATTCAAAACGATACCGAAAGTCGTGCGAAAATGGACGAAGAGTATGATCACGACGGAGCTGGGAATGACGTTGAGGATGAAGAGCCGGTAGAGGTAGAGGAGGAAGTCGAGGAGGACATGTATGATCAGCCAGAGGACAATGACGACGAACAGAACGTCGCGATCCTCGATGCTTCGCACAAACAGCCCAATGCCACTCGCATCACCACGCATTACATGACCAAATACGAACGTGCGCGTGTACTCGGCACGCGAGCTCTTCAAATCAGGTATGCTCTTTCAGCACAAAAATTCAATACATAAGTAGACAGCTGACTCGAATGGCATTTCATAGCATGAATGCTCCGGTGATGGTCGACATTGAGGGCGAGACGGACCCACTCAAGATTGCCATGAAGGAGCTACGTGAACGGAAGATTCCGATCATCATCCGACGCTATTTACCGGACAACTCTTTTGAAGACTGGTCCATTGACGAGCTCATCATTGAATAATCAGATACAGATCTGCACCTGATGAAACAAGTACATCGTTTTAGACATGTTCCACCCTTTCAGTATCTCTAATGTTGCCTTTTAAGCGTTTATGTACGTTTCAAGAGTGAGAAAAGAAACAAATCAAGCGAAAAGTTGTCGAATAAACCTTGTTATAGTGCTTCTAAAGTCATATATCTCACCTGTCGTTGCGATAATCAAGTACGAATTTAGTTCACTGTCGTCTGGTAACGGCAAGACGTGCCATAGTAACCAGGGAAGCACTCACAATTGCCCGTGTCGTGGTTGCACTTGCCACGACCACCACACGCACGACCTTCCTCCGCACCATATGCATTTAAAACGTCTTTGCCACTCGGACACTCTTTAATCGAACAGTCCGGACCGCTGTATCCTTTGTCACAGAAGCAGCCCATTTGCTTCTCCGCGTCCCACGCTGTGTACGCAGCCGGTGGCGTCTTGTCGCCAGCGATCATCGCTTTCAAAGTCAAGCAAATACCGCGACCGTTGCAGTCGTTCGGACACACCGTTCGTTCACACGCTTTACCTTCGTACCCAGGAAAGCACTGGCATAGACCCGAGACACGATCACACTTGCCCTGGTTCGAGCACTCTCGTAGCGGATGGCCCAGGTCATCACCAACAGGGTAAGTCACCCAAGCATCTCCGTACGGGCATGTACGCTCTGAACAGTCTGCACCAGTGTAAGCTGGGTACCCAGCTGTTGCTTCGTCCTGACGCAAGAAGCATGTGCACTTGTCATTTACACCGCACGTGCCTTGTGCATTACAGCCATTGGGACAGTAGGCGTCCGATGGAGCTAGATAATAAGCTGCAACTAGTAGGAGGAAGCTCACGTGTTTGACTAGAACCATGGCGAGTTGGACGAGGTAGACCAGACGTGGTAACTTGATGGAACTGGGAATGTGAGCTCTTGTGCAGGGTCAAATGAGCTGAAGGGCCACTTCGAAATAGGCGTCGCTTCCCATTTCAAGCAACAGCCTTGATCAATCCCAAAACGAGTGCTCGGTAGTTTCGAGCTGGGCAATCGCTTCCATACGACATGAAACCCCCTCCTTTGCCTCTTTAAGATCTCCACTTCAAATATGCTCAATAAATTAAACTCCATTCGTACTGACCTACAAAATTGCATGCATGAGAATGATCATCTTTTCAACAAATCATATGATTGTATATACATTTTCACCAATCAAATGGATCTTGACAACGAAATAAAACACGAAAGAACGAGCTAATGGTATCGTCGGTCATGGCTCCTAGTACCAAGCTTTTCCAGCGAGAGGAACCAGAGAAAGTAAAGTTATCTTTTGAAGGAACTTTTGGAGAGTTTATTCCTACATTGAGCCACTTCAAATTTACCTTAAAGCCTTCTGGAGTTCTTACGGGCTGTGTGAACCGTGGACCTCGAGATCGTGTATCAGTCGACATCTCCAATCGCGTAGTAAGGTGGGGTCACATCCAGGGCAGCTACACTGTGATAGGCAAAAGCACACAATCCACAGACAATGGTAAAATGAGAAGGCAATCGACAAGCTCAATGTGCTGTGAGCAACCTCCATCCAGGTCCTTCCGAGCAAAATACTGCTGCCAATTTCTACTCTCGCGTACTCCAGACTTATCTCATAACGAGTACTATGACTGTCGAGTCCACGTTTCTAAAGATCTACAAGTCATGTCTGGTTCTTATGCTCTTATCAATGCTACTTCCTCTCCGCGTGTTTCCATGGCGTCACGTTCCGATGGCACCTTCCGCTTGTCAAAGGGGCATGCTGACCCACAGCCAAAGTCTTCTCAATTATCTCCACTCTCTTCTGGCATCTACTATTTCAACGGCTGTGCTACGATGACGGCTTATGAAAATACGCGTTCTGGGCGAAAGCGTCGTATAATACGAGAAGAATGCTGCGTCACCTTGCGGTTACACCCTGATGGCATCATCTCTGGTACTTCTCAAGAAACCGGCTATCCACAAACATGCCCTATAAAAGGGTCGTGGGAAGCTCCAAACCGGTTGGAGTACATACTTGAGTATCATGTTCGTGATGCCGTCGGTATGTTCCAGTATTATGGGACAGTTACCTCTCCAACGGACGTCAGCGGCAGTTGGCGCAACGTGGATGATGTTGAAGAGTTGAGCGAATATCAGGCAGGTCGTGGCAACTTTACCCTTTCATTAAAACGCAAACAACGGCTGCCGTCCGACAAGAAATGGAAGAAAGACCCTGTACAGGAGCCTAATATACTAAATGTCGATGACGACGATGACGCCATCCATGTTCTGACAGCCGGACGGTATGAGCTGAAAGGTCGAGCAATGGATGCAGATGGGTACGAGTACGGCAGTCGGTTGCAGATAAAACTCCTTCCGAACGGTACGCTCGAAGGCACTTGTCAAGAAGAAGTGTTCACACAAGTGAGAACTGTTTACGGTCGATGGATGAGGAGTCATCTGTGGTATGACGAAGACTTCGTCGTCGGTAAGCAGGTGGGCACGTACCGTTTCCAAGGCTCCGTCGATGAAAAGGGTGCAATTGTTTCCGGTCGGTGGAGCAACATTGAAGAAAACTCCACCTCCAATGTATGCAACCGCAACATCCATAAGACGAATCCGAGTGAGTGTGGTACATTTGCATTCACGATTATAAGTGCCACACGTACGTGGACGCTAAGTTGTCGATACGATTTTCCGTCTAGTTTCCGACTGGCTGCAGATGTCTTGGAAACAATCTCGACTGGATCTCAAACCCATTTGAACTGGGGCGTTTGTTGTATGATCCTGAGCTTTTGCTCGGAAAGTTGGTTTGAAGTCGATGAGGTCGAATAATCGAGGAAAAGAAACGAATATATTTTCTTAGCCCATGAAATTGAAGACGACGAGGAATAGAATGATATTGCAGAAAAGATAATCTGCAAACGCGCGCTGCTCCGTTCGATCCGTCATCTTGTTTTCCGGGTTGATCTGCATTCGGAGGGAAACTATATCCAACGAATGTGAATAGATGATTGATAGTTCATTGGCAATACAAACTTACCAGCAAGAACGAAAACGCCGACGGTGCATACGAAACCAGCGAGGAAAGAGTTGAACGGGAAATTGCCAACGAGAAGACAGTAGACGAACTGTAGAATACCGGTAGCTAAAACGTAGGCGAGGAAGCCATCCAAAAGCTTGAGCTTCGTAGGCGTGCTCTTGACGTACTGGGCACGAAAGTCCTGGATAATAGTTCCCACACTTTCTGACTTGGCCATATTGATCCAACACTTGCTTTCAGACGGATAACAAGCTCTTCAGGGTAGCCCGAAAGTCGATCCTATCAAGCTCTCCTTTATGATCAAGCCACGTGCCAAGCATCATCTTCTATTATTACGCCCTATCTCTCTTTAATTTTGTATCTAAAATATAGACAATTAAACCGGCCAAAACCTGAGTATCTTCATACGATTGTCATTTGTGATGTTATTATCCAAAGACGTGCTGATCTTCAAATATGCTCGATCGCAGGTTCTCCGAATCTAACGTGAGTTGTCCCGCCCGTGTGCCTTTCGCGCATACAAAGACTAGTATAAACGGAGGTATTCATGTGAAACCGTGTGATTTGAGGCTAAGACCGCATTAATTTTGTCATCAAATCGATCCTAGGCACGTGCCCATCATGCTAGCTCGTCAACTGTCCCGCAAGGTAGCTTCGTCCATCGCGTCCAGGGCGCCCATGTCCACGCTCGTGGTTGCCGAGAGCGGCAACAACAAGGACGTGACGCCAGGCACGCTCAGCACCCTCACGGCCGCAAGCAAGATTGGTGAAGATGTCACCGTCCTTGTGCTTGGCAGCACGGCCGACGAACTGGCTCAGAACGCAGCCAAGCTCCCTGGCGTTGCCTCCGTCGTCCACGCCAAGGATGCGAAATTCGACAAGATCGTCGCCGAGGAAGTCACGGAATTGCTCGCAACGGCACACGCGAACTCGCCGTTCAACTACATCCTTGCGCCGTCCTCAAACGCCTCCAAGTCCTACATGCCTCGACTTGGTGCCAAATTGGATGCTGCACCGCTGTCCGACATTATTGACGTCAAGGACAAGGAAACCTTTGTGCGACCGACGTACGCCGGCAACGCCTTGGCGGAGGTCAAGACTTCGGATGCCGTGAAACTCATGACCGTTCGTGCCACGAGCTTTGAAAAATCCGCAGCTGAAGGTGGAAGTGCCTCCGTCTCGGACGCGCCCGAGTCGCCTACTTTTGGCAAGACGTCGTTCGTCTCGGAAGAAGTGTCGCAGTCGGAACGCCCGGACTTGTCTGCTGCCGGCATCGTCATCTCTGGTGGTCGTGGACTGAAGAACGGAGAGAACTTTGAAATGTTGTACAAACTCGCGGACAAGTTGGGTGGTGCCGTCGGTGCCTCCCGCGCAGCCGTGGACGCTGGCTATGTCCCGAATGAGCTGCAAGTCGGTCAGACCGGAAAAGTGGTGGCGCCCGAGCTGTACGTTGCCGTCGGTATCTCCGGTGCGATCCAACATCTTGCTGGTATGAAAGACTCGAAGACGATCGTGGCGATTAACAAGGATGAAGAAGCGCCCATCTTCCAAGTGGCCGACTATGGTCTCGTTGCCGACCTCTTCGAAGCCGTGCCGGACATGACCGAAAAAGTCTAATCAATTCAAATACAAGAACGAGATGCGTTCCGATGCAGGCGTTGAAAAATACTTGTATTAGATGATGGCTTCACTCATACATGCCGATGGGGCCTGGGATGTTGCTAGCCAGGACTGCTCGAGCCAGTACTCTTTTGGTTTCTTTTCTTTTTTCATAAATGCCACGGCAATCGTCCAGGCGAATGCGCCGGACGCGATAAAGGCACTACTCATGACTATCTGTGGTACAAAGCAGTCGGAAGACGTGCAGCTAGATGGGAGTGCCAGTAGCGTACCACTAGTGGCGACGAGAACGAACATGACCAGATCTGATACGAGACTGAGTCGGGGCTCTGGTCTGGTGGCGCATCGGAACATTTCGATGCACACGAGATGCCAAAAGGCAAAGACAGTCGTTGTATACGTTGCCAATAAGACATAGATGAACACTGGACCTGTGGTCGAGTAGTCTGTTGCAGCAACTAAAGCTGTGGTGGATGCTGCCATTTGAAGTGCTCGTCCTGTGATACGTAGACACCTGACTGTTCGCTCATCCATTGGTCTTCCTTGTCGCTCTCTTTTGCGCTTGTAAAAGTGAGGTGGAGTTGATGACGAGAGTAAATTTCCATGATTGATATGAAGTTACATGCGGGAGTATAGAATCCAGAAAAACGCGTGGAGTCGTCGCATGCCGCTCTGTGGGAAGCAGACGTCCAGGGGTCGCCTGGAGTGTATGGAAGAATGCCGGCAACAGCAAGGAACATCAGTCGCAAGTGAGGCCATCGAAGGTATGCAACAGAGAAAGGCGCATACAGTAATGGTCAAAGTGGCCATCTTCGGGAACTTGGAACAAGAGTGGAAAGAGACCCACAGATACTTTTAAATGTGAGGCTGGACAGTCCGTACCCATAGAAGGGTGAGGACAGTATGTAATATAGGTTCAGTACAGTTATCTTGGTCAGGAGAAGAAGTTTTATTGAAAGTTACAAAAGTAATGTAGAAACTTGGATAGTGGACACTTGGTCGATGATGTCTAGACTTGGTTTTCTTGTTGGTTTGGTTTCGCAAGTGGGGCCGTACGAACTTCGTAGACGACATTCGGTTGAGCTTCAACAATTGGAGCCTGTATCGGTTCAGTAGCACTCGAATCCGGCGCACAGGATAATAGAATGAGGAACACCAGCGCGAAGAAGTGTATGACCATGAAGGTATAGCTCACGTAGAACTCAATCGAGTGATCGGAGTTCCAAGTTGACTGTGAGCTCAATGCACCAACGAGCAAAACGAGTTCAACGATGTCGAGTATGCGCATTTTCGCCTTGGAAGGCGCTTTGTTCGACTTGTTTCGTCTGACAACGACGAGGTAGTATACAGCCATCAAAAAGGCCACGATGTTGATGACAACACCAAAAGTGATACCACCACTAAATTCATCGATAAACCCAGTACAGAGGCTTATAATCGTGCAGACGCTGCACAATAGCTGGACCCAACGAGCCAAGGTCCGTGATTTAGAGAGATTGCTAGGAGAGACACGCTTAAACATGTTGCACTTGGTCTGTTGGTGTTGGTAGTCGGATGCAAATTGATAAATGAAGTTGAGCAACAAGATGAGAGCTAGGAGTAGATGGCTAGTAGTATCATGCAGCGTAGCTAGTATCCAAGTCTATGATTGCAAAATGAAATGCAATCAGGCATCGATTCAAACAGATGATCGTGGTCGTGACTATAGTATCGACAGTCGGAAAGCCAAGAGATACACCAATACTTTTGTCGATTCGACTCTAAGAAAGTACCCTTCTAGCCTGGAAAGCAAAATATCATAAATCCTATCGGTATAATAATTGCGGCGACCCAGGCCTCTTTGCATTCGTGGCATTTATGATCAAAAATATGAAGAGATGGGGCATTACAATCGCTAGATAGAGACTTGATTACCAAGTGCATCGTAATACACAAGTGACATGGATACTTTTATCAATTCAGTCAAGAAAGTTTTAGACAGGAAGAGAAAGCATCTTCAGGATGGTAACCAGACAATAACTAGATCGTCACTAGTGTATCCCTCGTAAGTTACTATTTGATAGAAACCCGTACATACTTATACTAGGGAGCTGGATGGATCGTACAATAAGTAAATATGTGGGCAGTATATGATACAAGTTCAGTACAATCATGAAGGTGGAAAGAAAAAAGTTTCATTGAAATTTACGAGAGTAAAGCGAAAGTTGCTTTGGTAGTAGACACTATATCCATCATGTCTAGACGAGAAGTTCATTCGGATTTGGTCGCGAGAGAGGAGTAGTCTGAGCTTGGTAGGTGGCGTTCGGCTGGGTTTCAGCGGCTGGAGCTGGTGTCATCTCCACACCATGTTTCTCCGGCGCACAAGAGAGTGCGATGAGCACGCCCAGGGCGATGAAGTGTACGATCATGAAGATGTAGGCAAAGATGACCCCAGTCGCGAGGGCGACGGCCCCGAATGACGGTGCGCCCACCGCACAGATCAATAGAAACATTAGGATGCAGTCAATAATGCGCATTCTCGATTTGGTAGGCAGCTCACACCAATCCACCCATCGGACAACAAGGAGGTAGTACACCGACAGCGAAAGGGTCGCGACGTGAACTAGGACGCCAAAGGTGATACCGCCATTGTAATCAAACATGAAGCCGGTAGATAGGCATATGATTGTGAGTAAGCTGGTCACGAGTTGGACCCAACGAGCCCAGTTTCTAGTCTTGGAGAGGTTTTCAGGGGAGGCACGCTCAAACATATTGTACGGAGGCTTTTGGTGTTAGCAGTCGAAAGCAAGTTGGAAAATGAGATCGAGGAGCAAGTGAAGCTCTGGAAGTGGATAGCTGGTATCATCATGCACCACTTCCAGTATTCGATTTGTACATTGTTTTGATGAACAATCGGTTATCTTGCATTGAACGTATGACCTTGTTCCTATGCAAACTATCGACAGTCGGAAACCCAAGATTTATGCGGTTACATGCGTCTGTTGAGATAGAGTGGATCGCCATCATATACAGGAAAGCACGAAACCATAAAATCTTCTTGCTATCACCCCTTCGGTTATCTGGACACACACCAGTCGTTTCACCCGTCATCAGAAAAATAGAAAGATGGCGGCAAGATGACTGCAAGATGGATTTTTAATGCGTACTCTCCTCATAGTACGCAAGTGAGATGGATACTCTTGTCGATTCGGTCCAGAAACCTTCGGAAAACAAGAGAAACTATCGCCTGAGTGTCAACTAAATGATAACTAGATCATCATCAGAGTATCCTTGCCTTGCAACTTTCTAATAGGAACGGTCGCACCATTGTCGAGCACGTTTGTTGCATACGCTAGCCGCCTCTTTATCCTTCCTGCATGTTTCACTGTTATCGCAAGCGACAGAGTGGATATTCAGTCCTTTGAAGTGGTAAAGTGTCCTTTAATAAAAGTTATTTATCTATAGAAAGAATTTAAGATAGGGTGGAAATGGTAAAAATGGAGGTTGGTGCTATTAATTGCTTAGACAGAAGCACACGCTGCGGTCGGTTCGGTCCTGGGCGTGAACTGCTGCTTGTAGACTCCACCTTGCTCCAAAAACTCGGTCTTGTCCGTGTCTTTCACTGCTTCAGTCGGAACGTACGTGAGACCGACGGATGCAACCATCGCGATGAAAGTAAACACAGTGAAAGCAACACCAGCTTGTAGATTGCTACTGTGATCCACGTGCTTGCTTTGCGAAAGTACGATCGCTGCAATCAGTAAGAAGAGGGCATAGACTCCATCCACAGCTCGCTGGATACGAACGGGTGGCATAGCAAGCATGTTCGTCTTGTGGACACCGATAAGGTAACCCAAAGACAGTAGTGTCGAGAAGAAAGTCACAACGATCGTAAAGACCGAGGCACTGGTAATTTTGTGGTGATTACCAGCCGCAGTGGCGCTAAAGGCAATCAAGGCACACAGCGCCTGGATACCTCGGACTATAGCCGAAGTACGATTCCTCGCAGCAGGGGTCATGGCATGCACAAACTTCATTGTGCTTGCAAGCTGGCAAGATAGAGAATGAAGGAAAGAAATTTTCAACGTGGAATGTAGGCGTCAGAGGCGAAACGGTCGACCGTTCCACCCAGAAAGGCTTTTCGATATGGAAAGCCAGAGTAGTTGACCCTAGTAAGTAGGCAAGAGATAGTTTCAGCATGTGACATGGGATCGACCGCTCTTACAAGCATGACCTAATCTGTGCGCATGAGAATCCAGTAAGTGAAAATTAAAGTAGATTACTTTAGCAAGAAGAAGTAAAAGCACGAAATCTAGAGCTATCTGCATGTAGATGGAGATGATGTACGATATGTGTAACCACTGTTTTAAAACTAAAGGCCAAAGAATTGTTGAAGTGGTGTGCTGCTTTACCATTCTCCTCTCCGGTGTGATGGTAATCAAGAATATCTTGTGGGAGAGCTTTATGTTACTCGTGGTCTCTGCCAGATTTCACAGTTCTATAATGCTTTGGAGATAATAGGAAGGAGCTGATCGGCGAGTATAAGGACACGCAAGTAGCTCTGCTTTTCGCTATCAGCAATATGAAAGCTTGAATGGCTCCCTATCCATCTAGCCCTTGACTTTCGCACTCTGTGTTAAAGAACGCAAACTACCACTCCTTTCCTTTGCTATGACGATACATTTATTAGCACCATAAAATCTCCGTCACAATAAACATTTATTAGCATCCGTGGCTGTTGCTGCTCTTATGCGTATTCAGCTTTAGTCCATGGTATTTACTTTCATCTTGATTCTTCATCCGAGTATACGCTTCGTAGAGTCATCTACACGTCTCATTTCTCCCTTCCAATGTTTACATTAACAAGCTCGGCATCCCGTAGCATCTCTGATTCCTAGAAATAGACAAAACACTTGCTCGTATCCAAAATCCAAGCATCTACATGAAAAACCTATAGGCAAAAACAAAAGATAATCGACAGCTGTGAGATTTGAACTCACGCGGGTTGCCCCAATAGATTTCTAGTCTATCGCCTTAACCACTCGGCCAAGCTGTCACATAATATACTATTTAATAGTATAATATAAAACATACTTTTACAGAGAAAGCATGTAAAGGATACTTGAAGATGTTGGGTATTAAACTGACTCTACTTCTATCGAAACGTAGAAAGAAACCACAACTATGAGCTCGTAGGTGGTCAATGTGGAACGCATTCTGGCTAACAATTATGGTGCTAAAGTAACTAGGCAAAACAAATGTAGATAAAGCTAACCTGAAATCACTGGAAATCATCCGTAGTGGCTTCGAGTGCGATTGAAAATTCACGTATGTAGCTAGTTCCTTATCCCGCTATGGATTCCGAGCGACGGTTAGAAGTGATGATCTTTGAGTCCCCCATCTCATAGTAGATGCTTGAGTCATTGATAACTTTGCCTTCTTCGACCACGATCCCCGAGTCCGATGCTTCACTCATTTCTTCCTTTGTCGTCGTAAGCAGTATCTTCATCAGCACACCCAAGGTCGCGACACAGCAAAGTAGGATGGTAGCAAGAACCCAGATCAATTCCCATTCTTCGTCATATTCCTTTATTGCCTGGATCAACCATAGCATGCAAATGGAAATCTGGAGAGCTAGGAGCGTACAAAGGATGATATCCATCATTTTCCTCGCACGCTTTGACGGTGTGCTGATGCAGTTCACACATTTGGACAAAAGCAAGTAAAACGGCATGATGAAGTTCATCAGGAATAGAGAGGAGATGGCAATGATGGTCTCTGGTGATGCATCCGCTACACATTGTATGCAGATGGCAGGCATGACCAGAGTCACGACTGTGATGACGAACTGAACCCAACGGAGTTGTAGCTCTTCAAACGGTAAGCTAGCTTCGGGGCCGGATGCCATAGTGTTAGAGGCTTGAGGAGTTGGAGGCAACTTGAATACTGAGCTCTCCCAAGCAAATTCGAGCTAGCCGGAAGCGAACGTCTTCGTCCGCGCGTATGATGACGACGCTCTCTGGACACTGCCATCTTCGAACGTTTAGAACAATACAATAGTCTCGAGATAGACATATCCATCAGTGGATGTTGATGGCGACGTCATTAAGAAAAAACTGCCGACAGTCAATTACTTACCACCTCCGGCTTTCATCTTGAGTGAACAGTCACATCTACTAGACGCAGGTTGTCATCATGCAGGCACCAACATGTATCCGTGGAAAGACTCAAGAACTGGATATGAAAAGGGCTTGCGACGTTCATTTGAAACAAGAAAAATTAAAATTCAAAAGCTTATACATGTGCAACTGGATCTTGCTTGTCGGCTCCGAGAGGTGACAAGTTGGTGTTGTTCGTCGGCGTGCGTTCTTCCCGGTAGTCGGCCGAGGCATCATTTCCGTGTGACACAGACATCTCGGACGGTGCAAACGTCTCCGTTTGCACGAACGTCAGTCCTAGCGTGAGCAAGAAGGCGACCATTCCGAGCACGGAAAAGGCAACGCCTGCATGGAGATTGCCGCACTGGAAATGATACGCATTACAATCCGACGCGGGCCACGAAGTACCGAGGACAATGGCAGCAATCAGGAGCATGAACGCCATCAACCCGTCCAATCCGCGTTCCATCATCAGTTGCGGGCGTGGGCAATAATGGTACACCTCGATTGCTCCGAGATACCACAGTCCAAGGAGCATGCCGGTGTACGTCATTAGAATCGTAAAGACGGCAGCACTACTTCCAAATTTAAGCGCTGCAGATGTGGTCGAAAGTCCGATAAGACAGAAGACGAATTGGGCGGCACGACCGCCGATGCGCGAGTACGCGACGGTGTTTGAGTTGAGAGTGAGCATGGCTTTCTCCTCTGTGCTTGCTCTTGTCTGCGGCACTGACAATACGAGAATGACACCAATTGTGGAATTTTGTCGGTATTTTCATCCGCATTGATGATTGGATGATAATATATACAGGGTAGGGCTTTTAAATTTTGTCTTAATTTTACAGTACTGTTCGCATGGGTTGATTATTGTGTGGTAGAGGTTCTCCATGCAACTTCTCAGGCTAGGAACCCGTTTGATAGGCCGGATCAGCTTGTAGAGTGTATGCTCATTGGATACATGTATAGGGTTCTATTAACTAGAAGCAGTGGGACAAGCACCGTGATGAACGTGTGATCATGTAGCAGCGCAGAGATGTGAGTTGGCATGAGTATCATGATGACACAAGTTTAATACGATATAAAGAGGGTCAGGTTTCCGTTTATGATATTCGCCTTTAGTTCTGTAAACAATCCATAATTGTGCCGTCCACGGATTTTTCTGAAAAGAAGGGAGCATTAAGGGGTATCTCAACTAATTATCGAAGGTTTTCGCGTTTTTATGATAAGGTGAAAACTACTGTGGGTGATGGCGACTGAACTTGTCAGGGCCGAAATAAGTATCTTCTACCAAGCTTCCTGTCTTGGTCTGGTGTTCCTGGTGGACCTGTGCTGGATGAGACCCTTCCAAGCTTGGACTCGAAACAAGAGAAGAATG
>JAADVB010000207.1:0-34302 GCA_023334545.1 Salisapilia sapeloensis | reverse complement strand
GGGGGTGTTTGACTTCTTGAACCAAGTGTACCGGCAGCCAGCGCTGACCCAGACGCAGCGTCTGCGACCAGACTACCGCGTCCTCAGCTCGACGCTGGAAGAAGGAACCGGACTCGTGTCACTCGAACGAGAAAGCGAAGACGATGATAGGTTGTTTGAGCAGTAGAACATGATCTCAGAGGTCGTGTACACGAATGTCTCTGTATCAAAGCGATGTTTACCATTTTGGAAAATGTTATCGATTAACGTGGACTAGAAAGTTGAGGTGTTTACGAGCTGATGGGAAGGCCTAGTACAGTAGTTTGAAGTAAAACATGCCCTTTCGATAAATGTGATTGCTTTGATGAATACGAAATGTTTTGATAGCTATCACTATGTAGCAAAAGGGCTTTAGTGTAGATGTATGAACAAATTTATTGCTATGAACTAGTATGTGATAGCTTAAAAGCCCTTAAATACAACCACGAACATGCGAATGATGTTCCTGATACTGTTCAACATTTGTTGTAGTTACGATAAGATAGAGGCATTTTCAAGGCCCCAAAGTTGTAGATGCTGCTCTTGACTCTGATATCGTTTTATTAAATTATACTTTAATAAATAAATTATTATTAATGAAGAAGTACAAAAGAATAGTTGAAATCTTGAGGTGAATTTGAACAGGTTCTGATGTAGAAGTTTCCAGATCTTATATTTTATTGGGTTCTTATTCCTAGAGCTGCGTGAGTTTATGATGGAGGATCTGCTTTTATGGGAAATTGAATGAACGTAATTCATTCTTACGCTTTTGTCGATGGAAGTTTAATTGAACAGAACAAATAAATGAATTGTTCTAGATCATTTGCCTGCATTTACTGTCGACTATTTGAAGCATATACTCTGGTCATGTTTATCGCATGTACTAGCCCGATGACGTTTAATTTGCAAAACTCCCTATGATGGATGCTATTGGGTTTAGATGGAAAGCGCATTCTTCGCACCAATACATAAAGTCATCTTATGCAGACTAACTGAAATGCATTTCAAATAAAACACGTATGTGATGTATTTCTAAAAATATACCGAAACGAACGATAAATGAGGTGCTAAAGCCAGCGCTGAAAACAGAGTTAGTGATCTAAGAGTAGGTAGACTAGGATCGGGTCATGGCTTCACTTTCAGAAGGTTGTGGTGAGGATGACAACTCATCATTGGGTGAACAGGACGATGAATTCGACGAAACAAGAGCACTCCAGCAAGCTGCTCGAGCAGGTATTCGGCTTCTCGAAGAAAACGCGGAGCTCCAACTGGAGATCGAGGATCTACATAGTCAACAGAGCGATATGCAAGTACGGCAAAACTCTCTGTTTCGCCAACTGCATGAAACGGAATTGCATTTGGACGAGATGACCAAAAGATGGAGGCAAGCTTTGCAAGAGACCCAAACGCTAACTTCGGAGCTAGATCATGTTAAATCACAGATGACCTACCCATTGCTACCTCCAACTCCCTCAACAGATAGTGAGGAAAACCATAACTCTTATTTTTCAACAGTCACAGGAAGGTCAGCTCGACGGTCATCGTGTATGCCTACAGTAGACTATTCGTTAACACCTGGTCAATCTTCTTCAAAAGAAGCGCTATGTACGACTAGAAGGCCTACGTATATCGACACCACCCCACGACCAATGATAAGTTCCAGCTCAACCCAAGAGGACATGGAGCATGCTAGTCGGAACGCAAAAGCGGAAACAACAAAGCTACTTAGCGAGTTAGAACGGCGAGCAGCGGAAGCTGAAGAACGATACGTGGAATCTTTTCGTGAAAGCAGAGACCTGATGCAGCAACTTCACCTGACAAAGAAACAATTGAAAAGTATGGAGCACATCCAAGTAGAGTTGGAAGAAGCACAAGACTACAATCGTTTGCTTGTTACTCAACTCGAGGAGCGAGAACGACAAATTGAAGCTCTTGAAAAGGAGAGAGAAGAGGAAAAAGAAGTCGTCAACAGTCTTCGTAAAACCTTGGAAGAGTATCAAAAACTAAGCTTTGAAAGCGATGCATTGGGATGTGAAAGTGGACGGGGCGAAGTCACGGTAGATATGAGAGATGGTGTTACCGACCAGGCTACCACTGCAAGCTCAGGTGAAAGTATTGCGTACCAGCTCTTTGCAAAAGCAGAGACTGAACTTACTTCGAGCATGCAGGATGTGCTAAATGAATGCACACATCCAGATCTTGATGACGAACAGACTGAAAGTTGTGATGGGGAGAATGGGATTGATTTTGACCGAGAAGAGTCAGACCTTCAGGCGCGAATTTCTGTCTTGGAGACGGAGAAACAGGAATCCATTAAGCTCATTCGGACCCTTCGAACCTTTATGAGAACATACTATGAACTTGATGTGACACAGGAGACGATGATTACAGACAGCATAGTTGGAAAGAATCCAGCAGACGGTGTATCGGACATGGCGCAAAGTCAATGTGGTTCTTCAGATGGAAACCTTAATGGCGAAGTTAGTCCTGATATGACAGAGAATGCTTTACGATTTGGTGCACTACCAAAGCAGATACCCGACAAAGAGCGTTCGACACTATACCGGTCTGCTAGTGCCCGAGTGGCAACGACAGGAATCACTGCCGTCAAGTTTGCAGATTTAGAAATGAAGCTCAAGAAGATGAAAGTCCAGGCAGGGATCTATAAACTTCAGATCAATGAGTTGAATCACGAGTTAGGTATAGTACAAGAAGAGAAGGACGTTTTGGTAGAAGAGATAGATACGCTTAAACTGGAAGACGAAAAGAAGACTGAAGAGATTGGCGAGATGTCAGCGGAGCTGGATGTTTTTAAAAAGGTATTTGATAGCAATATATCGACTGGATTAGGTGAGACGGGCAAAAGTGACGTTCTATCGTCGACCATGGAAAACAGTGACATCGCAGTACCTAGTTCAAAGGAAAGTCTTGCCAGCTTTTTCTTTACTAAATACCGCCTTCATGACGAACAAGAAAAGCTTCGGGATGTGCTCAATTTACTAAGTGAACAAATGGTCAATTTGAAGCAGCATACATCAATGTCCCCAATGAAGTCGATTGAAGGCCATGGAAAGTTTGGATCATTCGACCTTAGCCCGAGCAAGAGTCCTGCGATGCTGGGTTATTGGAAACGAGCAAGGCATCTAGAGCTGCACTTGGAAGTCCTAGATACCTTCCTTCGTCGAGTCACGAGTGAGTGGAAGGTTTCACGAAACCACTTGAGTGCAGTGCAGACCGAAAATGAACAATTGCTCACTGAGGTGGACTCTCTTCAGCGTCAACTCGAACAGCATGTCGGTGTTGCTATGCCATATGAACAAGTGGAGACGGATGACGTTGGTGAATCCTTACTCGTTTCGCTGAGCGCCGATGGTGACGGTTTAGAGCCGAGTCACGAGACGGAGCAGAGGTCTTTCGGTCTACTGAGAAGAGTGGTGGATAGTTGGACAGGAGACGAATCGAAGAGGATGAAACTGTATGACTGGCTGACGAATGGCATTCGCGGCACAGGGATGCGCAAACCGCTGTATCTGGAAGAGCTGACGACAGAACTCACCACTGCTTTTGAAAAGGTTTTCGTTCCTGTCTTAAAGAAATTCTTTGGTATGCATATCCATATTGGCAAAAGACTTCGGAAGACAGTGGTCACGGATCTTCGACTTTCCGTCACTAGAGCAGGGACGAACACTGGGAACCACAGATCGAATAGAGCAGACTTCTGGATTGGAGACCTCGAAAGTAGGAGGATGGAGCATGATCCGAGGACATATTCACCTCGGCACCGTAGTCCACGGCCCTGCTTCACTTGAAGTGGTTTTCAAGACAACTTCTCGGACATAGATTTATTGGGATTGGTAGAAAGTCATAGAGCTTGCAGTGATTGGTTAATAATACAGGACACAAACATGGTCATTCAAACGAAAGTATGCGTGGCATCACGTTGGCAATCACTCTACTCGTCCTCCTATGCTCGTTCGTGGCTGGAGAGGACTTGTACGAGATGCTCGGCGTCTCGTCTTCGGTGACGCCAGCCCAGTTAAAAAAGAGGTAGTATCTTTGATGGAAGTTGATGTCTGCCATCGTCCTAAGCTGCGTGACGTGGTAATAGATACAGGAAGCTGGCTGTCGAGTACCATCCCGATAAGCAGTCTGCAGACAAAAGAGAAGCTGTAGAAGACCGCTTCGTTCAGATTACGAATGGTACGATGCAAACTGTCCTTTTGCTGACAAAACACGGTTGTGATTGACTTTGCGTGTACAGCGTATCGAGTGCTGTCGGACCCGGACCGTCGTGAAAAGTACGACCTGTACGGTATCGCAGACGAAGAAGGATTCAAGTAGGAGGGCCTGTACATTCATGGGTTTCGATCGTAGGACTGACCCACTTGGGCCTTTTGAATAGAAACTTTGACGACGCCTTCCGCTTTTCCCACGAAGGTGTGGAGGACTCGTGGACGAACTGGCTTGGACTCATCCTCATTGTGTCTGCTGGTATCATTCCTGTTGCCTTCATGCGGATGGCCTCGAACAATCGCAAGAGTAGCAGAAAGAAACGTACACTACATCTCCTGCACTCTGTCGTTTGCTATTGACTAACTTGATGCACGATCAGGTCCGACGAAACCAGTCAAGAAATAAACGCACATTTCAAGTAGCAAAAGGTCATCGTTCTACTTTTCACTTGCCTTGGCTCTTCACTTGAGCCTCGATGTCGTAGTGCAGTTGAGGCTTTGGCATCTTGCCCTCGTACTCTTTTTCCAGCGCTCTCCCCACGCGCATCATCACGTCTTCCTTCCAGTGCTCCGATTCGACCTACGCAGTGAAACTTTAGAATTGTATAGTGTGATAAGATCCTGTCTACTCTACCTGGATGGCGAGCGGTAGTCCATCGTCATCGACGCCAGTGGGAACAGTCATCGCAGGGGTGCCGGCAAAGTTCGCGTAGACGGCAAAGCGCATGATGATGCTGGTCTGCACGGCGTCCAACTCTCCAAGTATCGCAGCATCCTCCTTTAGCTTTGGAGCAGTCATGGCCGTCGTTGGGGTGATCATGACGTCCACGTGGCGGTAGATGTCACGCAGTTGGCGAATGGCAAAGGCACGGACCTTTTGGGCAGAAATCATGTCGACAGCAGAAAAGCCTCGAGCAAAGGTGAGCAGTATCGATGTCTCCGGTCCGAGCTCGTGGAAGTGCGAAAGGTAGTGTGCGTCCGTGGCTGTGGCCAGCTCGGACAAGATGGTCAGCATGTGTGCTGAGCGGATGATGTTCAGGTACTCGAGCTTGACTGGGATGATTTTGGCGCCCTTCTTCTCAAGCTTTTGGATCGCGCTCTTGACGTTCTCCTGCACGCGGTCAGTCGCATCCAGAGCGTAGTCTTCAAAGTAGCCGATACGGAGGCCAGTCAAGTCAGACGCCTCCAGATCGCGAAGGGAGGGTGCTGGCTTGGACAGTGTGAAACTCGCGAGCTCCATTTCCTCCGTCGCTTCACTGATGACAGCGTACGCGAGCGCTGCGTCTCTCACGCTGTTGGCAAGTACTCCTGGGTTGGTGACGGTCGGACACGGTGGGGTCACGTGCTCCACCCGCTGGAAGGTGGGTTTAATGCCGACGACGCCGCAAAAGGAAGATGGGATACGCACAGAGCCGCCTCCGTCTGATCCGATGGCGAAGGGCACGAGGCCAGAGCTGACGACTGCAGCTGCTCCGCTGGAAGATCCTCCAGTGTAGTGGCTCGTGTTGTGCGGGTTGCGAGGGAAGCCGTGGTTATTATTGTGGCCCGTGACGCCGATGCCATATTCGTGCATGTTGCTCTTGCCCAGGATGATGGCGCCTTGGTTGCGCAAGAGAGTGACGACCTTGTCGTCCTCTTCCGAGATGCCGTTCAGGTCGCCGAGGAACGATGTGCCACCGGTGACAGGGAATCCCTTGACATTCATCTCGTCCTTGATAGGAACAAAGATTCCGTCTAGGACACCTTTGGGCTGGTTGGTCGCATAGCGCTTGGTGGACAGCTCTGCTTCTCGCAGCACCTCTTCATCGTGCTTGGCGATGAAGACGTTGTTGTGCTCTTCCGACTTGAGGTAATGGAGGATCGCCTTGGCCACTTGGAGAGGCGTAAGTTCTTTGGAAGCATAACGAGAGGTGTAGTCCTTGACGGTCCAGTAGCGAAAGGCCGAAGCATCCAACGATGGCGTTTCATCTCGGAACGCGACAAGATCGACGGCCGTGGAGTCTTCTTGCTTTGGCGCGACGAGAGGGAAGTAGGTCGGGTTGTCCGGAAGCGACGCAGCCAGTCTAGTAGATGTCATAAGGTCTGAGGCCGTAGGATATGGAAGATAGGGTCACGCTACTCACTTTCGCACGTCTACGATCTTGTTGTCGCGGTACATTTGTGCAGCAAAGAGGTTCGAGATGCCTGGCACTCGAACTACTTTCGACGCCGTCTATATTCCCCGAAAGTTATACTTGAGATGCACACCATGAGTACGAGGCAGTAGATACCTGCAGGAGGGAACCAGCGAGACGAGGAGCTTGGAGCGTGTTGGGAACGTATCCCTTAGTCTGCTGCATCTCGAGAGTTGCATCCTCTTGGGATAATAGCGTAGGCTTTTCCGTCAGTACGAGGAGACCGCTACAGAGAGCGAGGACGACAGCTATCGCTACAGATGTGTACGCCGGCATGCTTGTCGAGAAATGATGCTGACGTCATGTTGAAGAGGAAAGAGACTGACATTACGAGACAAATCCAACACAATTTATTCGGACTGAGAGATCTTCAAGAGCCACTGGACGAGGTACTGCGCCAGCTTCTGCGGCACTCTCCGACGCTTCCCGTACACGTACAACTGGAAGGCAACGACTACCAGCACTGTCTTCCACACCGTCGGCTGCATGATCAGGCCCCACGCCTTCTTTCCAGCACCTGCTACCTTTTTTTCTGACGAGAGGATGATGGAGTTGTCGATCTGATCCGACAGCTCTCGGTTTGTAGCCGACAGAGACTCTAGCTCTCTTGCTTGCTCCGACACCTTGGCCTCCATGTCTTCCATCAACGTCTTGAACGCCTCTTCCGTGTCCATTAATCGATGAGAATGGTCATCCATAGCAGCTTCCTGCATATCTTCACGTTAGAGCTGGTAGTCGTATGGTATGAGTGTGGACGTACGTGAACAGAAGACACGTTGTGGAACTGAGTCTCTAGTAGCTGTCGCTTATGGCTTTCATCTTCCAGGCGGCTTTCAATGCTTCCGATCTCCTCGTATAGATGCGGCAGTCGCTCAAACATGCTCACAGACTTCTTCAGAGCCTGTTTTAACAACGTCAGCATCATGCAAAAGGCGCTGACGGAGAAACACGTACGGGGTTCGAGGAGTTGTTGTCCCCATTGCGGGAACGGCTGACGGTCGTGTTTCGAGCACTACGTCTCCACCCGTCCACCAGATTGTCCAGCGTCGAAGTGTATCGTTTCATAGCTTCATGCTTGGTCATGTCTCCCAATTGCCGCCACTTGTCCCTACATCTCGCGCGTTATTTCGATGAGACTTTGATTCTAACCATGTACGTCGGTTACCATTTCGCTGCTTCGATCCCAGAAAGACCTTGGGCTTGGCTGCTGTTCGGACAGGGCCCGACCGTCGCTTGCTGGTAGTAGGCGTAAAAGTCCTTCTTTGGGCCAGAATTCTCCTGGGTCAGAATCCGATGCGGACCTGATGCCGAGAACAATTCGTTTCAGTCGACGTATACAACAACGGGAATACTAATAAATACCTTGATAGCTATCGACAAAGAGGACGGCGGCGGCAAAGTCGCGCTCGAGATCGCCGCAGGACTCGCATAAGCTGTGGCTGTGGTCGGGACCAGAGTGCTCGGTGCTTCGAAAAGAAGACATGGACTGAGAGAGGTTGTATCCGGCCATGTCGTCCTCACGTTCTCCAAAACTAGACGCTGTGACAGTGCTCATGGGGCTCGTCGACCGACGTAGAGGCACATAAGAAGCCAGCGTCGACATCCTCTTTCCGTTCACGTAAACTTGAGGTCGGATGGCTGTTTCCAGACGTTAGAATACGTAATTGATACTGCCTTCCTACTGACATCATTGGAAACCCATTTATGATGTGTAGCTTGGAAACGGAGCCTGAAAGGGCGCGACCCGTCCGAAGTTACCACGAGTCGGCCTCGACAGGATACGTCCCAAGACGTCTCCCTCTAGGCTTTGTATTCAGTCCAAAGATAGAACAGGATGCATCGCGCAGTGAAGAATCTAGATATTTACTCAGATTTTGCGCAAGGTGGCACATGCGATACGGACTGGACTGGTCAGTAGACAAGGCTGACGCTTCCGAGTGCATTTAAAAGGAACGAATTCATTAAGACGGTTTCTCCAACAAAGAGCGTTCCGTAGAGACGCAGGTGAGAGTGTGTCAGGTAGCAAGTTATAATGAACTTGAATTGCTAGAAGCTCAGCCGTAGGAACGCTCCCATGGGATGCCCCTGCTGGACATTCACTTCCAGCTAACGCTCGGTATCAAGGTCGTCTTCATAAGTCAACCTTCCTCCTAGTGCCCATCCAAGTCTACCTATCATCAGAACATGCGTCTCCACTCGATAATTGCCTGCATTCCCGCCATGCTTGGTATCACGATTCCGCTCATATCCAGAGCACTGGCAGACGTGGGAGACATTGACGACTGCGTTCTCGCTGTGCAGGAGATTGAAGAGTACGTCGGTGTCACTGCCGTGTTTGACGAAGCCTGTCGATATGATCCAGATGGGCTCGGCTGCTTCGATTCGACTTGCCGCAAGTGCCTCTTCTTCACGCCAACCGAAGAGACGCCAAATTATTACACGTGTGAAGAACTAGCTGCCATTAAGGACAGAAACTGCAGTGCCAAGGTATCTCCTGGCGACAAAGCCGTCGGAATCTCAGCTCAGGCTGACCTAGGCTGTTCTGAGTTCGGTGGCATTGGATGCTTCCCACCGGAAAACAACACCGATTGCCGCTTCTGCGCCACTACGCTCACATCTCAAAGCCAACACCTGGTCCTGTGTGAGGACGTGACGATGAACATCACCAACACGACTTCCAGTCGTTGGGCTGGTGATGAAGAAGCTGTGTGCGACGACCTCGTGTCCAGTGGAGATGCGGACAACGGCATCTCTGCCTACTTTGATGAAGAGTGCTTGATGAGAGGAGGACTGGGATGCATCGACTCGATGGCGAGTGCCGGGTGCCGCTACTGCAAGACGGAAGAGACGAGCGCGAGCCAGCACTTGTACTCTTGCGATCGTCAGTATAATGCTTCTGCTGTCATCTTTGAAAGAGACGAGTGTGGAGTTCAAGTGTCCTTGTATGGCAACAGCGTCGGCGTATCGGCTGAAGTGGATGATTTCTGCGAGGAAGTGCCTAGCACTGGTTGCTTTAAAGGAGCCGGAAACGCCACCAACAAAACCCTCAACTGCAGATATTGTCATGTCAGACAGACACACCACAGCTCTCATCTGTACCGGTGCCACGACCAAGACACCTACGAGACCTTTTGTACTGCTAATGTTCCTGATGGAGACCTAGCAGTCGGGATCAATGCGTACCTAGATGCTGCGTGCGAAGACGGAGGCGTTGGCTGCTTTTCGGAGGGAAACTGCAGGTTCTGTCGATCGGGCGATGTGAACGACTTTAACAGCAACTTGGTAGAGTGCCCGACGCAGTGTGAAGATTATCTTGGCTCAGTCAGCTACTACGATGCCCACTTTATCATTGATGAACGATGCCTTGACAGCAATGGGGAGGATCTCCTGGGTTGCCAGCCTGACACCTCCTGCCGACTTTGCAAAACGTACTTGACCCAAGGTGCCGACCTGCACTTTTGCGCCAACCTGGATGGGATTAACGACCCGAGCAGCGAGTCCGAGGAATTTGATTTTATGGTTTCGAAGACGCAGCTTTCTGGAGCGGACAGTGGCAGCAATTCTTCCAATGGAACGTTGTACTGGGCCTTGGGTGCCATCTTTGTGATGGCGCTGATCGTCGCAGTTTTTGCGCTGGCTGCATACAAGAATAAACGGCGGGAGCCTGAGGTGAACACACCAGTGGAGCTGTCTTTTGAATCCAAGCTCGACTCGGTCAACAATGGGGCTCGCATCTAGATTCTTTCATTGGAAATAAACAGTCTATGTAAAGACTAAGCACCGCGAGTTTGATGAACTGGTTGTATCTTATTGCTTTACAGGCCGGATCGTTTCATCCGGCGTGACGATCACATCCAGCATGTAGTCATGTGGGTCTGTCGGAACCTGGTCGACCATTTGTTCTCTCAATCCGAGACCCTGCAAGTTTAGTGTGATGAGCGCAAGTTAAAAGGTAGCAGTACACGAGGCTAGCTTACGATTGTCTTTGGGAACGATTTGCCAGTACGCTGGCAGTTGGCAACTAGGCGGTCCAGAAAGCAGTCTTCATCTTCGAGTTAGAAGAATATTTTAGATGTTTGAGGAGGCAGCATACCGTAATATCCTTTGCCGTGCCCGAGTCGACCGCCCGTCGTGTCGAACCCAACGCCGGGAAGGAGTATCAGATCGATGCTTACATCATCCTTAAGGACTTCTTCCTTGATTGTTCCTTTACCATCCGTCAGAGGAGGATCTGGGATTCCCCATGAGTCCTACACGATAACAATAAACTTTCGCATTGGTCATACACAGTGTCAGTTGTCTATTCAGCGCACCTTTGGTAAACCCAGAACCTCGGCCATAGACTCCATCCGAACCATCTTCATGTCTTCCGACCTCTTGCCCAGTATTTTGGGGACAAAAACTTGCTTGTTCGATGTAAAAGCTTGCTCCAGGATGGCCAGCGTCACCACCTCCGTTGCCATGTTCAAGTAGACGTTGATGATTTGGGCATTTTGGAATTCAGGAAGAGCAAATAGATTGGATGCAATGAGGTTGGATTGCTCGTGAATCTCTGCTGGGGACAGTGCTTTGAGCTTTTGCGCAATCTCTCGTCGTAGCGTCTTCTTCACAGCTTGCATCGTGTTTCGGGTCAAAACTGGAGTGGGTGCAAAGGATCAATTGTGGGGACTGTGTACAGTGTTTAATGTGGAAGGACGCGGCTATGCCTAATCCTCTGCCACTACGCAACTTGAAAGGCTTTTGAGCAGCATGGAGGACGAGTACCTAGCTCCGGTCGCCCGCAGCCCTCCCGTATCAAGTACATGTCTTTTGCAATGTATATGGTATGCTTCTTGATTAATATGGCGTAATTAAAAATGTGTAGCTGCGTCCTTTTCGTCGGATGTGCTGGCATGTGAGGATGGGGAAGAGAGTGACGGAGAGTCTGCAATCCTGAGAAGAACTGCGCGTTTTGGCATCCAACTGCTGGAACAGACGAGAGAGCTACAGGATGAAAATGCAGCCCTTCGAGCTCAACTGGAAGTGCTCCAGCAGTTGGATGCCGAAACGAACTTCCAGTCGCACCTCGAGGACAAGACGCATGAGCTGGACGCTTTGAAGACCGAGCGCAGACAGAATTACATGGAGCTGAGTGAACTGCGGACGAACTTGGCAGCCAAGACTCGATATGTGGAGGAGCTGCTGGAGAGGCAGACGCGAATGGAACAGTCTATTGCAGAGTACAAGCGTCGGGCAGCGCAGCTCATGGAGGAGAACGAGCGGTTGCAGGAGCAGAACAAGGAGAATGCGGTTGTGATGCCTTCAATGCGTCGCTTCCAGTCCGAGCACCTCATTCGAAAAGGATCCTTGGCGGATTTGAAGAATGAGGAGGAGTACGCCGAGCTGACGCAAAGATACGATCGAGTAGTAGACGAAAAGGCGAGGCTAGAGAGGGAGAAGAAGAGTGTTGCAAAAGAGAATGAGGGCTTGAAGAGGAGGCTTCAGATGCAGGAGGAGGCTGCGTCTTATATCAGTCACTTGGAGGCCAAAGTGAGTCGAGTACAGGAGCTGAATGAGGAGCTGGAGGCGGAAGCAAAGGAGAGTCAGGCCATGATCGAGAGTCTGACGAACATGAACTACAAGTACAAGGTACTTTTGCAGGGGATGTAGACTGGAGTATCTTGTTGAACGCCTTTTGTAGGAACTGCTGGAAGTGCCGAATGGATCGCAGCCATCGAGTCCGACTGCAGCCATCGACTCGAGCGAGACGTCAGTGCAGGACGTGCTGATTGAAAGCAATCTGACGCTGGAGCTCCAGATCAAGGAGCTACGGTCGGCTCTTGCTAGCTCCGAGATACTGGGTCGGAAAGAACCGGAAGAGCCGGAGGAGATCGGGAACCAAGCGTCCAAGACGGAGACTTCGATGGAAGAGCCAGAGCCGATCGATAACCAAGCGTCCGATCTGGAAAAGCTGATGGACGACTATCGCTTACTTCAGAAACAGCACCAACTAACGCGTGACATTCTGAGGCAGACAAAAAGCGAGTGGAGTGCTGCGGTAGTGTCGCAAAAGGCTTTGGAGGCGCATGTGCAGCAACTGAAGCAGGAGGTGGACGACTTGCAGCAAACACGTCTGGAGAGTGCAGTGGCTGTTGGGTTGGAAGAGAAAAGCAAGGAGACATGGAAGCAAGTGGAAGGGTACCCTTCACTGCCGGTGGACTTGACGTCTCCGCTGATAAAGAACTTTGTGGCGAATTGGAGCGCTGGTGACAGTAAGAAGCGAATGGAACTGACTGACTTTCTGCATCGTGTGCTCCGAGGCACTGGCAAGAAGGATGCTTTCCGGGTGGATGGAGTGGAGGAGAACGTGTGTGCTGGGTTTCTGCAGCTGCTGGTGCCGGTACTGCGCGACCAGTACGGTGTGAATGTAGACGTGTATAAGCGGGAGAGTATGCAAGTGAAGACGGACTTGATTCTGAAAGTCCAGTGATTAATTTGATCGAAATAAATCAAGAGGTTGAATTGGGCTCAAGAGGATGTCGAATAGCGAGGAGCAACCTCTTTGGTCGAAGGCGTCGAGAGCAGATGGGCAGGCGAACGACCGTGGAAACTTAGCTGTCTGAACCGAAGGATAGAGCGAGAGGAAAGGTTCTGAACAGCCATCCATCTCCCTCGTGTCTGCGCTTCAATCCGTCTGAAGCGGTGCAAGTCGTCGTTCGTACGTCGCTTAGACCGTGCGAAGCTGCTCCATTGCAACTAATCCGCCTGTCTTCTGACAAGTTTCCATTAGCGTCCAGATAAAGCGAACTTTTGTCACCATACGGTGAAACAGAAGTGAGGTGGGTTATCCGAGACGGCTTCGATCTTGGAGATGGAAGTAGCGTGTCGGAAGAAGGTTATGGCTACTTCCTTTCCATATTTCGACCTGTTTGACGTCCAGTGCAGCCCTGGAACATCCAGAACGCGTGGATCGCAACGCTTCGGGTGTACCATTGTTGCTACCAACTGGGCTACATGCAGGGTTCATCCGAGGCACGCGGAAGAAAAAGGTTTGAAATGCTACTCGACCGTCCTTTCGCTACGTCTTCCAATTTTTTTCGCTCTTTGTGCGTGGCATCTACGCTCTCATTCCTCAATTCACTGGAAAGTGCACAAACGTCAGCTTTACTCGCTTCTCTCCTTCTCCGCTCGTTTCGCTCAAGACGATGCCGAACACTCCCACGTCCGACCTTCCCACTTCGCCTTCATGGCTCGACACGGAAGACTTTAAGCTCTGGGAGGAAGAAGACCTTATGCAAGCTATTCTCGTCAACTCCTCCAACATCACGTTGAACCCTTATGAACTGCCACCTGCCCAAATGGTACCGACCAAGTGCGAGCTGGAGCCGGCCATGGAGCCCATGTGCGACGACATCTCGTACACGGACTTGGTCTTCTGGCTCGGTGATGATCGCACCGGCAGCGTCGAATGCCATTGCCGGACTTGTGCCGAGCGAATGAGCATGCAGTCTCGTCACCGCCGTCGGTGCATGACCAAGTACCGGTACTCGCCGTACCAGCGCGTGTCGTCCAAGGTTCCTCCAATCAATTTCAATCTGCCTCGGATCGAAGGCGTGAACTGAAGACGCAAACCAATTAAATTATGTAGTTTTAGGCCCTGTTTGGATCCCCACAATATTGAATTGTAATATCCAATACCGCGTGGTCGAACGGCTTAATGCTATGAATCATAAATCTAAGACAAGAAGCTGTCATGCAGTTACAACTCCAAAGAGAGGCACTGCATGATAAAATAAACTACTAGTTTTGCTCTACATTTCAGTCTTGTGCGTTGGTTCGTTGCGGTCGTTGGAACGGTGCTGATCGCTCCTGGCCTTGGAGCTGACGCATAAAAGTTGCGAAAATGTTTTGACTTGCGTTTTCATCTCGATCGACCGTAGCATTTCTACGTCGAGGCGAACTACAATGTAGAACTTTATGTACCTTGTGCTTCCGAATTACGCCATCGCGACAACGTCGATGAGATACTTGATTCTTAAGTTGTTCATGACAGCCATGGTGCTTCTGACTCGTACGAAATTCATCGACCGGGACCACGGTACAGTATCTTCGAAGCTACCGTTCAAACCGTTTCACCGGACCTGGTTGAGTCTTCTTGAGGTGACAATTATAATTGGTCGCACTTCAATCACCAAATCCGATTTACGTAGTACCATTTCCGTCGACAAATCGACGACACAATTTTTTCAAGACGCGATGATATCAACTGTGAGTAAAGGTTAAATTCAGAAACAATGGTTGCATAAAGAATCGGAGCAATATATCGATCTTCGGAAGGACATACTCCAGGTGTACTCTGAATGCCCTTAGCGTCGACAACTTCTTCGTCGGCATCGTATTAAATGTCGTACGAATAAACTGATCACTGTTGATCTTAATTTGACGACGGCGAGTGCTCTTATCGAGCCAGCATCTCGAAAGTACTGGGCAGTAGCGTAGGAGAGCTTCCGATCCGTTGAGCTGATTGCGTTATAGAACTCTGTTCGTCCGGGATCCAAGCCCTAGACAACGTCTTCGGCGTTAAGCGTAATTGGGTACTGACGAGCTGGAGCTGGTGGCTGGCGCTGCTTCTTGTAGACAATGGAAACTCCTTTTCCATCGCTAAGAATGTAGTTGGCAAACTGGAGATCACGCGAAGGATAGGCATTGCAACCGCCCAGCCCAGCAATGGGCTTGCCACCGACACACTCCAAAACATCGCCGACACGAAGCCCAGTTTCCACAAGTGCGCGTGCGAGATGTCGCTGACGACAAGCTCCATGCTGCTCTGCTTGGCGTAGATGTTAGATGTGAGCGTGGTGACGCAGTGCTCTTCGAGAGAGAAGCCGAGCTGGAAGTGGGTATCTGGCTGGGCTGTTTCCGGAAAGCGTAGAACGATAAACTTGAGTCGGCGGAAGTTGTCGGAGGATGCGCTCCACTTGGGTTTGTGTAGCGCAGATGAGTATGGCCAAGCTGAGCTGTCTGCTGATGCGTCCACTGGCGTGGAAGCCCGCAAGTAGGTTCCGAATGCAAATTGCCACCACTGCTTACAGCTACGCTTTATTTTATGATGGATCGCTTGCTTAACGGGAACAAATCGTAGATAGAGCTGCTGGAGAGTGGTCGCAGATGAATTTTAAGATGCTGATTCAGGTTGGCTTACAGCGCTCAAGTCCATCAGACTCACATTGGAATTGATGGAAACCTGGAGCCGTGACTTCATGTGATAAAGGATAGCCATCTATCCTTTAAAAAGATACGATAAGTAGGTCTGTACTACAATCAAGAGGTAAATATGTGGAGAATCTCTCCCAATCGTGTTGTCAAATGGCATGTTATAGTGTCTTTCCCTTCAAAACCAGATATGGGTTCAACATCCCTTTAGAGCGGATACCTAATGGTGGGAGTTTGATATGATTCAGCTACAGAATGAAGCGGTCGCGGGCGCAGCCGATCGCAGGCTTTTTTAGCACAAGTCTAGTCGCGTGGTGGGAAACATGCCCCCACTATGTTGGACCGGATAACAGCCACGTGCCTCGAGTTTGAAAGACAAGGCGCTCTACTGGTGGCTGGCTCCAACACAGGTGTGATCGCCGTGTACGACTTTGATTAGCATTTCCACCGAAGCATAAATGCAGTGCAGACATAGAGGTCGCGCCAGGCGGCAGACGAAGCACCTCGAGGCGAGTCCTTCAAGTGTCGAAGAGTAGAGCCTGTTTGTGTTTCTCATATCTACTCACTTATATTTTTTACGACCATTGTCTAACATTACATCGCTGGATTCACCTCATCTCGACCTGGTATGAGGTTCGGCGCATCCGGTGGAATTTTCTGAATATGATAGTAGCATATATTGCATGCTTCCTCTGTTCATTCGAATGCTAACTTTTGAGTAGGACGAGATCGCCGTGTGCTGCGCGTCGAAGATAGAGGTTCACTTGTTTTAATTGCAAAAAGTTCCCACTCGACCGCAGCGGATCCTGCGGGATTCGAGCCGTCCGTCTTCCAGCTACAGTGGCCTGGCCTTCCTGTCTCCGTCCGCACCGAGTGTCGGCAGTGTGATAAAAAGAGCAAACGGTCAGGCAGACTGATGGCAGGGGACTCGGACGGAGTTCTCCGACTGTGGGATTCGAGTGGAGGTGTTCTTATACAGGTCGTAATTTAAAGCGTGATGTGCTTAGATGAAAAATTCTTTTTGTGAGAATTTGGTTTGTAGTTTTGAAAACAGGTTATTGTTTATGGATGTGTTGACTAGATGGAAAATATCGGCGGCGTGTCTACCTTTGGAGCTTCCTCTGCCTCGCCTTCTTCCTTCACCTTTGCTCTCTTCTCCCCACATTCTTCCTTCACCTTTGCTTTCTTCTCGCCACCGTCGTCCTCGTCGCTCTCGTCGTCTCGACTCTGAGCCTTCTGGCTAAAGTCCAGCAACAGTCCCACCGCATTCGCCTCTTCATTCGCCCGAGTCTTGCGTTTCTTTCGGCCAGACTTTTTTTCCCGCTTCCCATCTTCGTCGCTGTCCGACATCTTGGGTCCAAAATCCCTCGGGTTCTCCACTTTGGCTCGGAAGGCCTTTTCCAACTGCGCTAGCTCTGTCTTGGCCTCGATCATCCGAGCCTTCGTCTCTGCTGTGGCCAGACACGGTCTATACACCTGCTTTCCAATGCAAGTGCTGCCTGTGAATCGTTTCGTGATGCGCATGGGCTCGCAATTGAGTTCGTTTGCTAGAAAGATGCGGAGCATGGTGCCTCGACCAATGTCCAAGAGCCCTTCCTTGAAGTAAAAGATCAGCCTTTCCGCATATTTGGACTCTTGTATCGTCCATTTTCCCTTGCGCAGACCAGGGCGAGCTTTGCTTTTGGTCGAGTGTCGCTTATTTCCTTCGGCTCGGCCTCCTCGCGATTTCTTCAGAGGTTGTGACGGCATCTCTTGCTCTGGCTCGATGCTGAGGTCGAACTGGGGCTCCTTCAAGTGCGCCATGTCTGGCCGGAATGCCTCGGGCTGCGCTGGCAGGGCCGTCGTCGCCTCTTCCATCTTCCGTCCGCCAAGCTCTTTGATTCTGTCTCGACTTCAAAAACCAGTCGCCATACAAAATCCAAGAGGAAAAAGCGGAGGCGCACTGAACTTCAATAATGAGGGGTATTCTGTGAAAACGGAACCTGCTCCGGCACTTGGATATGAGCTCCCAATACCGGACGAACTTGGTGCGTTGGACGTGTATATTCCTCTAACTTGGTCTTTGCTGACAGTGGACGTCACAGGTGACTGCCGTCAGACCACAGTCGCTTGTGGCAGCGATTTGTGTGGCAGGTGTCCCTATCGCAGCTTTTCATAGCTCCGAAGCGATAGAGTTGCTACGTTCGGACGTCATGGCCGTCTTCGTTGCAGCAATCTTTCTCCAGGCGCTTAGTAATTTAAACAATGTATACTCCATGGCTCGGCTATCCATCCAGCCAAAGATGGTTGATGCCAGCAACTTTTCCTCCGACAGCTCTTCCAGTCAGCAAGATCGCGTCGTCCTCAAGTACGTCAGTCTCGATGCCCTCAATTTCGTTTGTGACTAAATATATATTGATGCTGTAGCCTGCTAACGAAGACGCAAGTGCAGAACTGGTCCTATATATTTGTGCTTGGGCTGTTCTCAGCAGTCATCCCGGCGTGCTACATGCTCGACAAGCCTCTTGCTACCTCTGCAATCGTGCTACTGGAGCTGTCCATTGCCGTGCTGTACTCCATGGGTGGCCTACCTCTACTTAACAGGCTGGAGGGGCTAGAAGAATTTGCTGTCAGCGTCTATTGTGGACCAGTAGCCATGCTTTCCATCATCTACTTTCTCGAAAACAAAGTGAACCTTGTCGTCGCAGTCTACTCGATAGGGGCGGCACTTTTTGTCGGCGCCTATATGGTCGCATCAAGTGTGCGTTCGGCTCCATTGGCGATGCAGCTTCATAAGAGCAAAAAGCGGTCGGCAACTCAGACCAATCTGTCGTTAAAGATTGGATACGACGCCTGCTACCAAGTATACGTCTTGTTGATCGCGCTAGGCTTTGCCAATGTCGTCCTAGTTGGCTTCATGATGGGTTACCTCTTCAACTTCGCCTTGGTCTTTTTTATGGGAGAAATTAAGGACGCTGTGGAAGATTTCCGGCATGAAACAGTAAAGCAGCTACCGGAGATGACGGCGAGTGTTGCATGCAAGATGGCAGTGGGCGTCATCGTTTCGAGCGCTTTAAGTGAGATCGTGACAATCGAGTGGGTGGTACGGACTGTGCTAAGTAAATAGAAAATACAATTTCTTCTGCTTCATAAAGGATAGAACATGGACAAAAATGTACTTTGTCATGCAAAGATCGTCCTCGACTCGGGAAGGGTGAGTGGCTTGCTGCATAGGAAAAAAGCTAGCGTACTATAGTCATGTTAGGCACTTCGACAGGCAACAGAACATGGCTTGGGATTGTTAAAGCACAACGAAGAGATGCTTGAACGATTGGAAAAAGTGACTGGCAACTTTCATGACGAGAAACAGCGAATGGAGGCAGAGATTGACAGGCTTCAGACACAGCTTCGAATGGCTTTTGCCTTTGAACGGAACGAGAGAGATGCACATGAAACATTGGACAGTATTGGAAAAAGACCGAATGCGCTTATTGATACGACACCTTCCTACTTGCATGCATCCGATCGAGCGTCTACTTTCTCCTCTCCAATATTCACCGGAGAAGGTTGGAATTCACATACAAAAGCAACTAGAGAAAGCTTGCATCGACTCGAGCCGGGTGAACGTCGGCTGATGCAGCAAGTTCAAAGTTTGGGTCTTCAACTCCAGCGGCTGACACTTCAAGTAAGCCACGAGGAACGCACGAATTCGTTCCTGTGCCGTAAAGTCAGCCGACTCGAACGCCGAGTTTATGCAAGTGAGAATCGGAACAAAGAACTCAAGGGGAAGTTAGCTTTGATGGAAGCGAAATACAGCCGACTGGAGAGAAATTTTCCTTTCGGTCAAACAGCACCCATTCCAACTACGAGCGCCGCTTCAGAAGATACAGGTTGAGGTCGTAACAGAAGTAGCAAGAGTCAGCGTAAGGACGCGAGATAATAGCAGCATGGCCATTTAAATTTGCGCAAAAGGACGCGTGTGTGTGGTGCACAGTTAGCGTGCGCATATCGGACTATCATTTCTGTTGTAGATGTCGGCCTTGTCGATTGTCAGATTACTGCACCATCTATCTTGTGTTCCCGACGCTGGTCAGAAAAGCGTCCATCCCGCGTTCCACCCCGAACCACCGGATACTCTATCCCTGATAACGTATCTGCCGATCATGATCGCTTGTACCCTTGGATGCCACGTATGGCCAGGTACCTCCTTCATGTCCACGTCCGACGAGCTATCACAACACGGTCGAGGAGGGTAGTCACAGCGGTTTCGTGTTGTATGGTTGTCATGGAGCTTCCAACACTCGCATCGCTTTTGGACCAGATCGCCATCCGGTCGTCCTGATGCTGGAGGACAGCCTTGCATAAGCAATCGTGGCACTTTCGAACCAAGCAAGGCAAGAGGCAAGAGAGCGAGGGCAGTGAACAACTGGGACATACTAAAAAATCTATTCGACTGGTAGCTAATACCATTATCAAATAGACTGGTCTCGTACTTCGCCACCACTTCACGAAGGAACGGAGGTGGCGCCATTGCTTGTTCCACGCACTGAACATGACAAATGCCGCTCCATTCTCCATGTCACAGGTCATGCTTTCGGCAAATGTACAGCCGTCTCATTCACGCACGGCGGCCACCAATGCGGTGCCTCTACTACTGCAGGTCCGTCGACTGCGCGTCTTGCTGCCGACGGTCGTCGGCATCCTATGCATCGTGCTCTTCGTCTACTTTTGCCATGAAGGAATCACGATACGCAGTCTCAGTGCATCCAACAGCAATGACGTCGACCTAGCCGACTATACGACGTCCATGGCGCTTCTCGTAGCACTCGTCGTGAATCCCGTGGTATTCCTAGTTTCGTCGCTTGTCCCACTCACTCTATTATGCTTGTCAACCAAGTTCTATCTATCTCTGGACGAAAAGCACATGCGAACTACCAGGATAGCCACCATTGCAGCGAGTACGATCGTGATCTGGTTGCTCACCACAGCCTTCTTTGCGATTCGTATGGATGCGACACAGTCGGAAGTCATCAACATTATCACCGGAAGTGACCTGAAGACCGTCTCTACTATCAACGATTCGAGCATGGAGACTTTTACGAGGGAAACGTGGTGGGCGAACTCGCCAGTGGACTCGATCGTTAGAGGAAGCATGGAGCTTCCAGTCCCGCCATCCCGATTGACCCCAACGTGCTCTCTGCCTTCGCCTCGACTCATTTCAACGTCTGTCGAGTATGCTTTTGCGCCGACAAGTTGGCATGACAAGCTACGGGTGGCAAACGACGTGCGGCAGAGCAAAGTAGCTGTATCAGAGCTGAGTGAAAAGGTGGATGGCTTACCGACTGGCAAGGAGAAGACGGAGATGTTGATGGTCCTGGGTTTCAATGTCCTCCAGTCGGTCTTTTCAAACAGGTCAATGACGCAACTAACATCCAAGTCACACTCGGTGGTGAAAGACGCAGCAACCATCTTGTCCGACAAGGTGCTCGACCGGACGACGAATCCCAACACCAGACTACTGAATGTGGACGACGCGTCGGTGTCCTTCCAAGAGACCGCTGTCGATGGGCACGCATTATCCATGTCTTCCGTGACGTTTAACATTCCTTTCATCAGCAACTACTTGCGGAGGAAAATTTCCATATCAGAGGTTACAGGAGAGACTACGAAATCTGCCTACTCGCCGAAAGAAGACATTTTTGAGATTAATGCGAAGGAGGCTTGTGGTGAAGACGCTTGTATCGTAGGCACCGGCCCCAAGTCGGAGAGAAGCACCACTTCCTTCCTGAATAGGGGCCCAACAGTCAAGGCTCTGTCGCTGTGTCTGGACAAGAGTGGCCAAGTCGACGTCGATCTGTCTATGGACCCACTAACTTCTGACTGTACAAAAGCCACGAATTCTTTTCTGGTTGTCAGTTTCTCGTCCGCAATCGATGGAGACAGGATAGAGAGAAACGGGTCGAAAGTGCTTGTGAGTGGTGCCAGGAAGAGCGTATCCGTGACGGTTGGCATTCTAAAGTGGGTGACCACCGACCTGTCTGCTATTACTGGTCGGTCTTGTGAGGTGGAAGGTGCGTGCGAAGGAGTTGCCATTCAGTTGAGCGACAAAAGTAGCACGCAATTGCTGGTCGGCAAAGCTAACCTTCCGAACGGACACTTGACCAAGTTCGTGCCGAACATGGACATGTGGCCTATGTTACTTGCTGCCAATACGCAGGAGATTGGCGCTTCGGAGGAAATCAAGTCCGATCTGATCATCCCGAGAAGGTTTGAAGACTTTTCAAAGTGGAAATCGGTGACTGGAAACGACTGTCAGGTGAACCGAGGGCGAATGCTGACCGAGATCGAGCGAAATCACTGGTACACAGATGACTCTTTCAGCCCTGCCTTTTATTCGTCCGCCTTTTGGCTCCTACAGAATGGCGTCCAGAAGCGAGCGGACGGCAGAGACATGAAGACGTCGACATCGTTAGCGACGCCTGAGAATGTAGACATTGTCATGTCCATTCCCTTAGTCCCGGCGATACTCGCCTACGTGGGTTGTGGAGTGCTGGTGGTCTTGTGTCTGCTAGTGTTCGTGGCCGGCAACAGACGCGCGAGCGTGATTGAAGAGTGCTTCAAGCCAAAGCACTTGGCTCAGATGCTGGCCGAGACGCGACATAATCCCCTCCGGTTGCTTAATGGCAACTTGCTGCACATCGAAGGCGACGATATGGAGTCTTCACAGGATATCCGTGACTTTGAAGTCGCAGCGGTGACTCTCCGACATAAGAAATGGCAGAATACGCTGGTGCAAGTGCCTCCATTCATGCAGACTTCGAACATGCATTGATCCTCCGGTGGAAAATGGAAATTGATAACGACATTCAACTCGTCAACAGACATAGATGGACTAAATTACAATCAAAGACGTACCAATGACTCGGTAAAAGATTTAATTGTATTCTTCGGTGCACGGAGGGTGCCGTTGGTAATATAAGAGCGACGCTTTCTCTGGTCACAGCTACTGGGCTTTGAATCCCAGCGACTAAAGATATGAACTGATGGAACTTTGCTTCTCATCTATTTTGACTCCTGTGACCTATCTTCCAAATTGGATAATATTGCGCTTGCTTTGACATGGCATTTGCAAGCGATAGCGTTTCCTTGGGTTTTCTTGCTTGATTGCCAATTTGAGTCTGATTCCACATGATAGTATCTATTCGCGTAGAGTGATTCTAATGAGACACCAGATATTTCTCCATATCCAGTCTAGCGATGTTGGCGGCATACGGACGGAATGGCATCTAATGACGCCAGATTCGCATGCATCTACTATATGGCACTACCCATTTCCCCGTTCTCGGAGCTTGGTCCCTTTCACGTGTCTTGCGATGACTATTTGCGGAGTGGAAGATGTATAATAGCTGATTAATTCATCGATGAGCGCCTGGAAGCTGTTGATTGACATTGCAGAAAATGGAAGCAATGCTTTTATTGAGCTGGAATTGGTGCATTCGCTTTGATATAGAAGAAAGGATTACCGAATAGCCATTGTGACTTTAGCAAGTGTGGAAAGATCTGCAAGCTCTCGACGGCGGTTGAGCTGCATGTTAATGTTCGCCAGTCGACGGAAGCAGCTGCAGATTGGTCTAAGACCTAGTTCACGGTGACATGCATCACGTAAAAGCAGTCTTATGCCTAATGGCACCCTGAATAGCTAAACGGAGGACGCTTTCCACCATCCAGCAGGTATCCTGACGTGACGACGTTGTTACCTAGACTCTGTTTCATTCCAGAGTGCTCAGATCGCATGCAAGCAGCACCAACATATCGGACCAGTGTTTTAAGCGTCGCAGTTGATTCGCTAAATTACGGCCACTTAATAGAAACACCGAAGTGTCAAAAGCGCGCGCACTTTCCTTTATCACGCCCCAGGGAGTGCAGCCAAGGACGACCAGCGACAGCAGCTTTTACAGCAATAACCTTCAAGCTGCAGCCTCAGCATGGTACGTTCCGTCTCTAGAAAAACAGATTCTACTATGCCTCTGTTGCCCTCGGACGCTCGTCCGTCAGCGCGACAGTAAACGGGCAGACTGAAGAAATTGCGTTCATGATCATCTAACGATGCTGCTGCTTGTAGAATGGACTGGACTCGGATGAAGATGCTCCGATGATGGAGCTATACGAGCAAGACCGGGTACGTGCCTTGCTACATATCATCATTCTGACGTTGAACAGTCAATTGACCATATCCTGTTGCGTCTGCTGTCATTAGTCCCGACCCAAGCTGCGCACTAAACGACCGGTGTCGAGGCCATATCAGAACGCGTCAGTACTGGAAATCCTGGACTCGGGGTCAAGCTCTGGAGCAGACGAGGGAATTGTGGCAGTGTCGTCCGACTCGAACAGTGACCGTCCACTTCGACCGAGTCACACCGCGAGTCGAATCCAGAGCAACAGAGCACGCAGAGGAAAGAAAGATGATGATTTCCGCCCAAGTGCTGCTGATGTGGTACGTTCCAACACCTTTCCATTCCGCTAGTATCCATTCGATCCATCGGCTCGTTTATGCACCTTTGTGGATCCTTTTAAACTTTATAAATACCTGTGTCAGACTGATACGAGTTGAGATGGACATGTAGCCTTGTCCAGCTTCGATAGGAATGGTACTGACTTTTGTCTACTGGCAATAGGAGGCGGTAGAAGAGAGTAGTGACCCGAACAGTTCGGACGGCATCGAGCCTTCAAGACGGAGCACTCGAATCAGATCTCGACAGAGTCCTCCGTTGCGTCCACCACACAAGTCGACTCGATCGAGTGGCCGCATCTCTCGTGCGGACTATACGCGGTCTATCTATACTGATGACTCGGAAATCGATGACCAGAATGTATTTGCAAATGACGCGTCTGAGGACGAGTATGCGATCGAGCCGAAGAAGAAGAAACTGTCGTCGACACGAAAGCAAGCGAGCAAGAAGAATGGTGGTGGGAAGAAGAAAGAGTCAGTCAAGAAGAAACGTTCTTCCAGTTTTGATTCACTCGACAGCTTTGACAGTGACGAATTTACGGAACCTTTACCTCGAGAGACACCAGACGAGGATGAGAGTCCGTTCGTGATCGACAAGATACTGGCCAAGGAGGAGCACACGAAAAAGGAGTGGGACAAGCGGTTGGAGAACGCGAATTCTCGCTTCCTCGTCCGAGGCTCGATCTTTGTAGAAGATGAGGAGGACAGAAAGGATGAATCAAAGGACGAGAGTCGTGGAGATGAACGCTTCCTGGTGAAATGGCGGAAACTATCACATCTCCACGTGAGCTGGGAGACGCGGGAGGCGCTGGAGGAGACAGACAAAATGGCCAAGCGGAAGATTCAGACGTTTGAAGAGAAGCTCGCGAGTGGTCTGCTAGATTCGAACACGTACGGAGACGAGTATTTTGATCCGCAGTACCGAATCGTCGACCGGGTCTTGGACGTCCAAGACCGTCCGTACGATGGATTTGAGCCCGAGGACCCGAAAGACGGAGAGGAGGGCCTTCGATACTATTTAGTCAAGTGGAAGGCACTTCCGTACGATCAGCTCTCGTGGGAGCGAGAGGACGACGTGGATGACGATGAGGCGTACCGGAACTTTGTGAAGCGGAGTGAGCTTGCTGCAGAGAGGTACAAGCAGCAGCAACTGATGAAGAAGAGACACGATCGGAAGCGGCAGTTTAGAGGGTACAGTGCGACTGCCCAGCCTCCTCTTAAGGAAGGCGTGGGGGAGCTGAGAGACTACCAGTTGACAGGTGTGAACTGGCTCGTCTTCAATTGGCTCCAAGGACGGAACTCGATGCTGGCGGACGAGATGGGGCTGGGCAAGACGCTGCAGACGGTTACTTATATCAACCATCTAGCCAAGGTAGAGCAAGCGAAAGGACCGTTCTTAGTCGTAGCTCCGTTGTCCACTCTTCCCCACTGGCAGAGAGAGTTCAATACGTGGACGGACCTGAACGCTATCATCTACCATGGGTCGATGGATGCTCGGGACGCCATCGGTGAGTACGAGTTCTATCTGGACGATGCAATTCGACGCAGAGTAGACACGGAGGTTTTGAACAAGAAGAAGCGAGCGACGGACGACGTGTTCCAGTTCGACGTCCTGATTACGTCGTACGAAGTCCTAAGCAAAGCGACTTTTACGTCGTTGACGAGACTGGACGGTATCGAGTGGGAGCTCATGGTCGTGGACGAAGCTCATCGACTGAAGAACCGGACGTCCAAGCTGTCAACTATTCTCCACGACAAGTACGACTACAAGAGCATTCTGTTCTTGACTGGCACTCCTCTTCAGAACAGCGTCGAAGAGCTGTGGACACTCCTAAACTTTATCGATGAAGACCGTTTCGAGAGCAAACAAGAGTTCTTAGGTCGGTACGGACAGCTCAAGGAGATGTCGCAGGTGGAGAAGCTGCATGCGGACTTGAAGCCATACCTCTTGCGGCGGATGAAGGAGGACGTCGAGACGAGTCTGGCGCCTAAGGAAGAGACGATCGTTGAAGTGGAGCTCACGGCGCTTCAGAAGCAGTACTACCGCGCGATCTACGAGAAAAACACGAACTTTCTGCTACGAGGAGGCAAGGCTGCCGACGCACCGAGTCTCAACAACATCAGCATGGAGCTGCGCAAGTGCTGCAACCATCCGTTCTTGATCAAGGGCACGGAGGAGCATGAGCTGAACAAGCTGCAGCAGACAAACGCCGGCAAGGACGAAGGCGATACGCTAAAGGAGGCGCAGGATCTGCTGGTGAACACGTCTGGCAAGCTCTTGCTGCTGGATAAGTTGCTTCCAAAACTGAGAGAGCAAGGCCACCGCGTCCTCTTATTTTCTCAGTTCAAGATCATGCTGGACATTCTCCAGGACTACCTCAAGCTACGACAGCAGCACTTTGAACGCATCGACGGCAACATCACTGGCAACGAGCGACAGCAGGCCATCGACCGGTTCTGCGATCCGAATTCGCAGGCTTTTGTGATGCTCCTGTCCACACGCGCAGGAGGTGTCGGGATCAACCTGACGGCAGCAGACACGGTCATTATCTACGACAGCGACTGGAACCCACAGTCGGATCTGCAGGCACAGGCGAGATGCCACCGAATCGGCCAGAAGAAGAGCGTAAAGATCTACAGGCTCTTGGCGTCCAAGACGTACGAGCTCCAGATGTTCCACCAGGCGTCCATGAAGCTCGGGATTGACCAAGCGGTGCTGGGAGGTATGCGCAACCAGGAGGTAGGCGGCAATCTGCTCAAGAAGAAGGCGACGCAGAAGGCGCAGCCGACCAAGCAGGAGGTGGAGAATCTGCTCAAGCACGGCGCCTACGAAATTTTCAAGGAGGACGAGGAGGGAAAGTCGGAGGCTGCTTCAAAAAAGTTCAGTGAAGAGAGCATCGACCAGATCCTGAGTCGGTCGACGACGATCGTGCATGATCCGAAGGAGAAGAAGAACACTGCCATGTCTTCCTTTTCCAAAGCGACTTTCGTGTCGTCTGCCCATCCGGATGAACAAGTAGCGATCGATGACCCGGACTTTTGGACCAAGGTCGTGGGGCTCAAGGGTGCGGCGGACGTCACCAAGACGGAACCGTCGCCTCTGAAGAAGAGAAGAGCCGCCTCTCGAGTTCACAGCTACAATGTCGATGGAGACGACCACTTTAGGAAGAGCAAGCTCAGTCAGAAACTTAAGGCAATCGACAGGTACGACCAAGACGAACCATACATGCTGTCGTCGGAGTCTGAATCCAGTGGTGATGAGCCGGTGGAGGAAGTGAAAGCGAGGACTCTGGACTCGTTTGTCTCTAGTCTGGAACAGCATATGACTTGCTATGGCTTCGGTCGATGGGATGTGTTGCTCGAGAAGCACCCGACGGTCCAGATGCTCTTTCCTAAAGCGCAGGTGAAAGAGTTTTGCTGCAAGCACGTTGTTTCTCTCGTCCAATTGGCCTGTGCAGGTCAGTGGCGAAAGAAAATGGACAATCGCAAGAATGCAGACGGAAGCGCCGTGGAACTGCCTAAACTGTCTTCGGACTCTCCCGAATGGCCTCAAATGGTTTTGACGTTCGGGTATAGATTCCCATTCCTCCAGCAGTTGTGTTTGGACATGGGCGTCTCGGACATTAATGGTATAACTCTTTCGTACAAGATTGAACCAGTGTACGTGTCACCAAGCTCTGGCCGTGCTGCTGTGAAGAAATTGAACGACATGGATCGCATGTTCCACATTTCTTCCTTCGTCGAGAAGACGTTGGGGATTTCGGAGGGCACGACGAAGCTTTTAAGACACCTGCGGCAACTGACCAGTGAAGAAGTGATCCAGGTGAAATCTACAAGCCAGCTGCCGAAAGACCTGGCAGATATGGAAGGCATGCAGGACGTTTTACACAGACTCAATTGTCTCCCAGTGGTCCCTCACGCCACTACGGTTGCTCCTTGGTGGTTGCCTGTCGTGGACGACGCACTCTTGCTCATACACCTGTATACCCACGGACACGCAAGAGGACAGGCATTGCTCCATTCCATTCAGGAGAACAGTTCGTTGTTTGGAGAGCGAGCGAACGCTCACGACAGGAGTAAATGGCCGACGCCTGCTCTGATTAATAGTCGCGTACGCTTGCTTGTATCAGCCTGGATGACGACGGACGGACGTAAGAGAAGTAAGACGAATCTGTCTCGTTCAGAACCTAGTCCGTCCAAGGTTCAAACGACTGTCGCTCCGTCCTCCGTCAAACGAGTTGGGACGCATGCACCGACTTTGACTGCTGAGAAGCAGGTGCTAAGCGCGCGCGACTATCGAAAGCAACAGTTTGTCAAGACCGTCTTCCGAGTGGGCATTCCAGACATGTCGCTGTGTACGACAGAGGACGAGCGGCTGGAAAAGTGGAGATACTTTCGACTGAATGCGGATCTGGGCGTGATGCGCGTGATGCTGCATGACCTATTGATAGAGGCCTTGGACTTAGAACTCACTTGCTGTGAGAAAGTTCGAGGCCAGAGTTGTATTCCACCGACGTGGCGTTCTGAAGACGCCTCGATGATGGCGCGTGCTAGATCCATGTCTAACGTGCCTTCGATCTTTGGCGGCGTGCGTGGTGACTGGCGCTTGGATCGGGAGTACTCGATGCGACTGATCACGCGAATCCAGACGTTCCGACTCTTGCGAACGCAAATGCTCATCCTTCCGCCGAGCCAGATCGCCCGGGTGATGAGCGATGTTGTGAAAGCTTTGCCGGCAAGTGCAGATTATCCGCCGTGGTGGAAGACGCCACGGCATGACTTGCTACTGTGCCAGGGCGTGGAGTGCTACGGACTGGACGAAGGGCTAGAAGAAGTGTGGGAGCTCCCTGGTTTTACAGAGAACGTCAAGCGATACGGAGGTATGACTCCACCGTCGCTTTGGGTAGAGTCGCACGTGACGGCCGTGGTGACTCGTTGTGTCGAGCATTTCCACCGGAAGCGAGATCCACCAACTGCCTCGTCTGATCGAAAGGAGTCTGGGCCTTCGCACCAGGAGCAGAAAAGAAATAGGATAGATGTAGACGGTGTAAAGTCGGAGACTGGTGTGGGAGGCGCGAGTGCACCTGGTAATCAAGCGGCGATGGACAGTAAGAGCAAGAAGCGACCGCGCAAGTCGTGGGACGTTATCGTGATTGACGACTCTGATACCGAGGACAGTACGCCCAAGCGAAAGAAGGACAAGGAAGAGTAGTAATACAGGAAGGAAATGACAAGTTGATATGCCTAAGTAGTCATTTTACGGTTATCAAATGCAAAGTCAGGACGACAGTCTCACGCATTTTCCCCAGAGTTCTCATGCCGTTTCGGAGGGGAAGATAACTGGTGCGTGTCGTCAGGATCGCTACCGAGCGCGTGGTAGTCGGGCTTGATCGGAGCTCGCTGGTACATGGCCGGCTGCTCGTAGCTATTTTCTCTGAGCACTTCTTCTAAGTCCTTCAGCTGTCGATTGCGGCGCGAATCCAAGAGCACACATTCGGCTAGAGGTAAGTTCTCCGCCACGTGAGGGTACTTGGTTTCCATCGTCGAGTAGAAGCCGTAGGTGATGAAAGGAAGGATGATCGCAACGACACCAGAAGCCGGAGCTTTCTTCGTTCCCAGCAAGAAAGCAATCAAGACCTGGGAAAAGATGAGCGCTCCGATGCAACTGCGGTAGAGCGACGGGAAGTACCGAGCTTCACTGTAGAACACTGGACGGTCGACGCAGACGACGGTCCATCTGTACACAAGTTCCGACAGGAAGAGGTAGAATCCAGCAAAGTATGGCAGAATCGGAGCCACGGGACAGAAGCAGAAGATGAGCATCAGGATGAAAAAGTATTGAGAGACGCTTTTGGCAGGGTCAAACGGGCCAGGGTACTCGAGAGATTGGAGACCAAGCCACGGAGATGAGCGCTCACGAGGCGTGAGTTTCGGGGCGAAGAATCGATACACGAGCGCCTTGGCGATCGGTATGAGTCGCAAGAGATCAATGCACATGGGAATACCCGTCTGCACGAAAATGTACGTGATAAAGAAGGACGACTGTACTGGCAGCGCCTCACTAACCTTCTGCACGAGGTTGCTAATGTTTGTCAGCTTGTCTGGGTCCCCAGCCGTGACACTGTCCAACACAGTACCTCCGATGATTGGGAGCAAGAGCACGATGAACACTTGGTACGCCACGAGCTTGTAGAGAAGCGAACTTTCGACGAGCGACTCGGATGCGTGGCCTTCCTTCTTCGACAGGATGCCGAAAATGATGGGGGCGAGGGCGGACATGATAGAAAGCAGCAACGGCGAAAGCATCTCCAACACTGATTCGATCCAAGCGTAATTGTTCATCGCTTCCTCGAGCCAGACGAACTCACGACTCAGATTTTTGACTTTACTCAGACTGACGATGAAGGCGGTGGGAACAATCCAGAAGATAATAATGACGGTCGACAAGAAGAATGAAATGGACTGCATCGAGCTCTTGGCGTTGTACGACAAACCAATGTTCTTCCAGACGATCTCTTCCGGATGCGGAGCGGCTTCTGGTCGCATGGCCTTTGGATCCGCACTCTGTAGCGTCTGCTGCGTCGTCTGAGCGGCCTTGAGCGAATTGAATGTAACGAAGCCGGCGGAGCGCATGGCGTCCATACCTTCAATACCCTTTTGCTGTTTCCTTAGACCGTTGATGTACTCACGAGTGGTTGCGTCCAACTCTCCATTGTTGTGCATTAGACTGCGTTGCGCACGCACACCAGGGTGTCCTCCAATCACCGGAACGTCTTGCTCTTCGTCCTCGCTAGCGTTTGCCACGCGTTCTGCAAGCTTGGCTTCATTCGAAAGTAACGTCGATATTTCTGACTCGACTTCATCGTTCAAGTCGTTTAGCTCGTTTTCGTACCTTTCCACAGCGTTGAACTTGTCTCCGGTCCCGCAGAAACCAGTGGAGCCTTGCACTTCTTCGCCATTGAGCGCGCTCTTGGCGATGGCATGCTCGAGCTTGTTGCGAACCTTTTCGCGTTCTTTCACGAGCTCTTCCAAGTGGCGGCAATCGAGCGCGACGTAGCACTGGAGAACATTGTTCGGGTATAGCATTTCCATGTAGTTTTGCAAGGTGCGGGGGGTGCTTAGATGGGCCGGTAAACCGTTGATGAGCACCGAGTACTGTTTGGTACTCTTTTGACTGAGGTATTCATGTCGACGATAGATGTACGTCTTGAACTCTCTCCAGAGCCAAAAGCAGGTGAGTGCAGACATAATGTAGACACAGATGACAGGTACCCAAAACCGCCATGTATCGTCACTTGATAAGTTGGAAAATGTCATGCGGTACAACGGGTCGTCATGGCCTTCGTGGATGCCGGACGTGTAGTATACTGGGAACATGACTGCAGAGAGGATGATGCAGGATAATGCGACCTTCTGGCCAAGGCGCAGAAACCGCAAGAAAAAGAGAGAGTCCATGCCACACGTCTCGAGCAGACGATCGTCGCTCATGGTGTAGAGCGGGAATACCCATTTAAGCAGCGTGGTAGATTTGAGTCTGTCTGCTTCCTCGCAATACAGCCTATCCACTAATGCCCGCGTCGAGTAGGCCATTGGGTAATAACGACGAACAATCTCAAAGGCGATCAAGCCTGCGGCAAGGATGGGATAGTATGTTTTTAGGCCATTGAGAATGGTCTGCGACGGTGTATAATCCTCTTCACCAGGTTTATCATATATATCATCTTCAGTGTTCATGCTGCTCATTGATCTTCGCGGGAGGCTTTAAAGCAATGGGCTTCGTCAGTCCGTGCGGTACAGCTCTGAAGTGAAAATGATCGACGCCGACAGACGCGAACAGTTTCCAGTTGTCACCGAATTTTTCTGTGCTGATAGGCATACTTTATCCAGCATACTTTGCTAATTTTAAATGAGACAATGAGCGTCAACGATGTACAAAAAATCACGTCGTAGTCCGATCCGATTAAGTCGACTGAACGCAGCAGACATGTAGACACAAGCACTTTGCTGCAATTATGACGATCCACATAAAATAAAGTACGGGAGGAAAAGCGGCCGTGCCAGAGCGCGGTGCTAGCAGCATAGTGTTCCAAGTACCTAAACTTCGATCCGTTTCGCTGTGAAAAACGCCTATGGAGACGAACAAACTATCACCGGTTGAACTTCACTGCGCTTCATTTGCTGATTGGGTTTAATTTCAGCGAGAGTTGCGATGGCACTGCCGCATCATCTCGATTCTACTCCGAATCATGATAGATCTTCATGGTACAGAATCTGGTCCGATAAATGCTTCATCTGGAAAAATAGACTGCAAAGCAAAGGTATCACGGGTGAAAGCGATGTTAATTGAGCCCATGATAACGAATTCAGTCGTGCTCCCAGTGCCATAAAGCGAAAGAAAGGTCAAGAAAACATGAAATAATTCTTTTATCGAAAAATTTCAGTGGAAATCTGGGCAGACACAGACTCCTTCATGATCCGTAGATGACAAGGGCATTTGAAAGTAATATGCTTCCAATGACCACATGGGTTATCCTGATATATGTGAGCTTCAAGGTAATATGTGGGCAAAGTACAGGTTGATACTACTGCCTTCCATGTCCCCCGTGAATTATTACGATTCGAGCACACTGACTTGAAACCACAAGGATATATCACTTATGTTGGACAACCGGAAACAGGCAAGAATCAATACAGCTGCACCTCGACTAGCCTGAATGAATGTTTGCAAATTTGCATCCATCTAGTATAGTGCCCACCGAGCATTCCAAAGAGTACCTAACATCTCGGCTCAACCGTCCCAAAATTCTCGATGCTCCGCACGACATGATACAAAGAAACAATGCAAAATCAATTTTGGGTGGCACGACAAAATATGGCACTTGCCGGACTCCAATCGCTGACACTTGACTACATCATTCACAATAGTATGTTTTTATATTTATAGGCTGCAAGATGCTTTTTGATGCATCATACGTACCTAAAACTGTAGTCGATCGTTCCAACTTTAACCGCAAACTGAATCCCTATCGTTCGGATGTAAGCTGCGATTCTTTACGAACGAATTGAATAGCGTCGGATTATTTGCGCCAAGTTGTCGCTAACTTGTGGCCGCTATGGAAACTACGTTTGCCCAAGTTACTACTGTAATCCGGTGGAATATGTAGAACTATTTCTTGCTTTCTTCATTTATTTTCTTATCCATGCCAAGATCAAGACTGTCTATTTAGTCATGGTTGCTCATACAGTAACGTAGCTTCAAAGCACTTACGCTTTCCTGGTAGCATTCCCTGATTTAAATGCTTCCCAGGATTTCCCGACGAACCGTCATTGAGAGCATCTGTCTAGAAACCAATGTGCTTAATCTTCAGTCAATCGACCTTTGATACGGCTCTAGGCCACTTTCAATGCACCACCGAGTGAGCTCTCTATTTGCATCCACAATTACGCATTTGACGAACATTTGAACCATGTGCTTCCTGGGAAGACAACCCGACAGTAGCCAAACGTAGATGCCTGAGGATACTTTGGGCAATTGAGGTGATGAAGACCAACAAGTCTCATTCGACAATTATCCTCGCAAAACACAAGCCTCTCAATCACCCCATTATCCGCAATGGTTTTATCTTCGTTCCAATTCATCGGAGTCACCGCACTGACCTTGCCGTCGGTGATCACTGCTCACGGAGTTATGGCCAAGCCTGCACCCAAGTACCCGAACTTCTATGCCGGAAACTGGCGTGCACTCATTGATGGCGACGCACTTACCCCACCGGCAGGCAAGACTTTCAACAACTGGCCGAACATTGACCAGAACGCTGCCGTCATCGCGGAGGCCTTCAAAAGCTCCCAATACGAATCTTTGAAGGACTTCATCATGGACAAGCAAGATCTCAGTCGTGTCTACGAAGGCATGCCGTCTCCTCCTGATCCCAAGTGCGGATGGTCGCAGCCGAATGACCAGCCGCAAGAGCTTCCGGACAAGGTCATTTGGGAAACTGGCCCAACTGACCACCAGTTCAACCACCCTGGCCCATGCGAGATCTGGTGTGACGACACCCTCGCACTTCCATACACGGACAACTGCCGTGAATCCTTCCCGAACGGTGAAGTCACGTACGACAAGGCTGCGTGTGAGGGTAAGAGCGAGCTCGTGATCTACTGGCTTGCGGTGCACATGCCGCCATGGCAGGTGTACGGT